>KN481261.1:35669-45735 GCA_000787095.1 Periophthalmodon schlosseri
GGGTAGTTGAGGGGGTAACAAGGGGGACAATTTATGGTTTATGAGAGAATGAGCGAAACAGGAGGATAAAGGAGAAAATCAGTGGCAGAAGTGGTTATTGGAGAGCCGGTTTGTTGTGGAAAGAGGCTGGGAATTGCAGAGGGCCACAAGAAAAGATACACAATTTTACTGCAGTGTGTCTGAGGAGAATAACATGTTTCCAGCCTGTGTTGAGATTAATTGGAGCCATAAAAAGAAGCATAGGAGAAATACAAGATGATTTGGGCTGCTCTGTTCTAGCGGTGGGTCATATATACAAAAGTACTTCGAAAATTTGTTGGTTTTTTTATTACAGTTCCGAAGTTATTTTCAGTCTTCTACTTTGGACCATTTTTGAACAAATGAGGGAATATACTGACTCACTGACAAAAGCAAACTTCTAGATTCTTTGAAGTCTCTAGTGGTAAGATAGTAGTAATAGTAAGATCATATATATATTTTTTTACAAACTACGTGCTAAAATATGCCTTTAAATGTCTTCAAGTATTTCACAAAAGTTAGTGGTCAGAAACGTTCTAAGACATGCCAGTAAATGTCATAAATGTCATTGAGGTTTAAGTGTTGCACAAACTGAACTGTAAAAGTAAACACAAAAGTGCATAAATAACCACCTTGCACCTTGTTTGGAAGATCACTTTGGAAATGTGTTTATATCTTCTTTTTAGTCAGATCTTTGTGCAGCTTTTTAAAATAAATTGTATACTCAAAATTAGAATTGCCTGTGTGTTCAAATCAGTAACTTTAGGAAAAAAATCTACTTAAGATTTAAAAGTATCATTTAAAAGTATTTAAGTACCAGTTTAAAAATGCACTTCAAGAGTAAAAAGTAAAAGTATTTCACACAAGTGTTGTTCATGTGTTAAAGTGTAAATGTAGTGACATTGATTAAAACATTATACATTATTGGTCAACAGTAACAATACGAATCAGTTTCTTCATTTTTCTTATGAATTCTGTGTATTTAATTTTCAGAGCTGTAGCTTGAACTTGAAAACTTTAGTCAGAATGTTACCACGAACATGGTAAAAATATCCCCTCAAATCATATGAAAAGTACTTTTTACTTTTCAGCCCAGTGCAAAAATGTAGTGGAGTGGAAAGTACAGATATCTGCTCTCAAATGTAGTGTAGTAAAAGTATAATGGAAAGTACAGTATCTGCTCTCAAATGTAGTGTAGTAAAAGTATAAAGTATCCACTGTAAAATGTACTTGAGTAAAGTACAGATACTTAAAAATTCTACTTAAGTACAGTACTTTACTTGTACTTCATTACCTTCCACCACTGATTATCTACCACCTCTGGGCTGTACAACTGAACTGCAGCTTAATGCAGAAATATCACTTAATGCCTTTGTTTAGAAGATTACAGAGCATGTTTCTGTTCTCGTCAACTCTGGCAACAGTTTTCTTATTATAGATAATGTACTAAACAGTCACAATCCAAAACAACTATTTCTCTATAATCTTAGCTGACTCCTTTAGACCTCGCTCTACAGTCCCGCTGCTGTTGGTCAGGGACAGTGCTTGAGTGGAGCGGAGCCAGTGCTGATCCAGTTTCATTTCTCTGATTGGCCTGACATGTCTGTGGACCTCATTGTGCGTTTGTGGGATCTCTGTACAAGTGCAAGAGCAGCTGTGTACAGTCAGATCTAAGACAGGCCTCAACGTGAACATTTTAAGCACACATTACTTTCACATATTCTTAAATAGAAACTCAGTGGTACATAATGGAAACATATGGAAGTGCATCCAGATCACATTTTTTCGTAATATGAAATTGTGATCAAGCCATGACCACACAGTACTTCAGGTGGTAGAGTGTTTGTCCACTGATCTCAAGGTTGGTGGTTTGAATCCTGCTCTCGACATAAACATCATTGGTAGAGCAGTCTGATCCACTGACCCACAGGTTGGTGGTGTGATTCCATCTCTCAGTCGTTGTGTTCTTGACCCGCCTCGCCTCCAGTGTCTGCATGCACTGGTGTATGACTGTGTGTGTGAATGGGTGAGTGGTTCCTTGATGTAAAGCGCTTTGAGTGCCTTGACGGTGGAAAAACGCTATATAAAAATTTGACCATTTACCATTTATCATCTCAATTGAAGCAGTATTAACGCTTAACTCTACACAGTGTAAAAGGTAACTAAACCTGCTTCTTCTGAGTCTACACTTGTTCGCACTATGATTGGTTAAATCCACCGGTCACTCACTCAGAGCAAGATAAAGGTTGACCAATAGGATGGCTAAGGGTAGACAATGTGAATAGTAGAAATATTGAGCACAGAAAAGCACCCAGTCATGATATAACAAATAGTCACAGGATCAGATCACAATCCTGTTTCATTTTACCCACCTCAACTGTTAGCAACATACTCACACCAGCACTTTTGTAGCCTTTTCACAGCAAGTACCACCAGATCAAAACTATTCCAGGTCTAATCTACTACTACTGCTTCTCGACCCAGCTCTCAACATAAACATCATTGGCTGAGCGGCCAGATCCACAACTACAGGTTAACAGTGTGATTCCAGTTCCCACAGATGAATGCTGTCGTTGTGTCCTTGGGCGAGACACTTAACCCACCTCGCCCCCAATGTCTGCGAGCACTGGTGTATGATGGGCGAGAAACTTAACCCACCTCGCCCCCAATGTCTGCGAGCACTGGTGTATGAATGTGTGTGTGAATTGGTGAGCGGTGTGTCTTGGAAAAGTGTTATATAAAAACATGACCATTTACCATAATCTAGGGCTAAACCAGGTTTAAAAGTGGACTACATCATTGCCACTGAACAAGAAATATTCCAAAGGAGGACAGAAAAGTACAACCAGTGTTACACGTACCACAGTTTTGAAACATTTCTAAAAGCTGGGAACTATCAGCTTCTACCTGCCCTGGACAGAACAGGATGTGGGTGCCATTCCGTGCCAAAGGTCTCTCGGAATCTCGATCTCGACTTGAGTAATCACACAGCCCTATACTCGCATTTCATTTCAAGTAATAAAAAATTTGAAACCAGAGCCAGTTCTTCAACAGATGCTCAGAGCACATCAGGACTTCTCTAAATATGTTCAAAATGTAGATATATGAATTCAAACCAGCTATGCAAAACGCAACAAAATCTATTGTAAATTGTGAGCATAATTTGAAATCTCTTGGGTTAAACAGGAGAAAAAGGCTTTACTATATGAAAAATGAAAACTGTAGCATAACTGTACATGTGTTTTGAATGTTTGATTTTGGGGTTCGGCAGCAGCTCTGTGTGAACTCAAAGTATTCACTCACTACAAATGGGCCAGTGTGGTATGTTTGCGCAATATCCGTATGGTTTACAGTCACTTCCATCTGTGTGTAACTGTCTCTCCTCTGCGTCCCTGTGTCTGTATGAAGGCCGGTCTGTGTGTCATTACAGGGCTCTCACTATACTCCATAGTTTTTCTAACCCACACCCTCGCTCTGCCCCCTCGCTCTGCTCTGCTGCCGTATTTTCACCACTTTACCTTCTCCCAGGGCCAAAGAGAAAATGGTGATGTTTTGCCTGTGCTGTTGTGTTCATGTGAGTTCATAACATTTCTAAGCGTTTATAAAGCGTTTTAAAATGCACTGAAGGCCAAGTCAGAATTCAATGGAAGAATTTTTGTTTAAGTTCTAGTTGTTTTGTAAGATCTCTGCGATTCCTTGGCATATTCACAAAACCACACCAGTGACAGTATCTTCAGTGTTTGCTACGACTGTCAAAAAATCAGTCACCAGATAATAATCGATGTCTTGATACTAACACTAGCATTAAAACTTGGAACTCATCTGAGGATTAATATTGAAAAATATGCATAAATATGTAAAAGCTTAACCTTTACCTAAATACTTGATGTTCTTCATGGGTTGTGGGAGTGAGTTCCAGATAGCGGAGGTGGGGGCGGAGACAGCACAGGCTCGGTTCCCCAAGGTTCGGTGCTTTGCCCTGATGAGGGCAGTGAGGATGTTGTTGTTGGCTGATCTGAGGTGGCGGGTGGGACAGTGCTGATGGAGGACGTGGGTGAGACAAGGAGTGGCCAGTTTTATAATAGTGTTTCTATCTATAGAGGAGAGCTAAGATAAGACCACACGGTAATATTCAAGAAACTGCTATTGTTTCGTGTTGCAAATTACATTCATTTTTTAAGGTCACTGTGGTGTGGGATCAGTATCTGTTTCAAACTTTTTCCTTAGTATCAAAAAAGTTAGACGTTTTAGTAGCGGGACAACATCTGCTGTTAGCACAAATATGATTAAAGGTACAAGTATGTTTTCAGTATCACTTACACAGTTCAGATTGTAGTCGACCCACAGTTTGACTCAGGTTAAAATATGTGTTTTTTCCTGTCTGGACGTTTCCAGTAAAAGAGTCCCTCACTTTACTTCAAAATAAAATCCGTCACTGACATGCCACCCACCACCAGACATTTAAGCACTTTTAAGTCAGGAAAAAACATTTAAAAACCAGCATAAAACAAAACAAAAAACAAAGCTATTTTGTGCTATGTCACTTTTCTGGTTGCGGCTCTGCTATCTGAAATGTTTCATAATATGGCATTAAAGTTTTCATTTACACAGGTGTTTTATCACTCACAAAACACCAGAATTGGGTCACCTGTCCACAGATCTGGCCTGTAACTTAGTCTGTTAACGCTTGTACAGTTGTGTTACATACCAGCCGTGCCTGTTCACTATTTAGGTTACTTCTTTCTGAGTACAGCACATTATCAAATTGTTCTTTTGCAGAGTTGTGCCACTGTTTCAACATCGACGTGAAGAATCCTCGAATATTCAAGGGGCCAGAAGACGCTCTGTTTGGATTCTCGGTTTTACAACATGAAGCCGACGGGGAGAAATCGTAAGTCTGGGGAGAAGCCACTCGTTTCACCCACAAAATGAAAAAAAAAAATGATATTGAAAGAATTATTGTTATTTTGTTGTAGAATGCTTGTCGGAGCCCCCTGGGACGGACCACCCAACAACAGAAAAGGAGACGTATACAAATGCATTGTGGGAGAAGAGAGGAGCTCAAACTGCAGCAAAGTCTATTTAGGTAAGTTAGTAACAGGCTAAATATGTCAGTTAAAACAATCTGTATTTTTATGTTGATTTTGTTCTGCGTGTCCGTTTATAAAAAAGGTTCATTTGGTCTTCCCTAAAATGTATTTATTAAGTAATTCTCCCATGTATTTTCTTTTAATCAGGCCATGAAGTTGTTTTTTGGCTTAAACATCACATGACTGTGACATAGTGAGAAACTCACTATGACATAGTGAGAAACTCACTATGTACTTGTTTGTTGCTCAAATGTTATTTTTCTCATTCAACCAAGTTTAAAAATTAAAAATCTCTAAACAAGAAAATATAGCTTCTGGCTTAGATGCAGAATTTCAGTTCACCCAACCATTACATTTCTAGATTGTGTCAAATTATAGTACTGTATCCATTACTTTTCCTCCAAGTGAGTTGCTGACAGCCCAACCCAGCCATTAGATCACTGTCATATTACATCCCACTCTGTATTTTGTGGCACTGGTTCCAGGTGAAAGCGCTCTTCAAAACGTATCCAAAAACCTGAGGAATTCTCACCTGGGAATGACGCTGACACCGGACTCACCTGATGGCTTCCTGGTAAGACTATTCAATTCAATTCAAGTTTATTTATACAGCACATTTAAAACAACTTCAGATTATTAAAGTGCTTCACATAAAAGTGAACAAAAACAGACATACAGATAACACAATACATAGGAAAATTACAATAAAACACCAAGATATCCTGTCTAGCTAGTGTTACATGGCAGGGAGAAGAGGTGGGTTTTCAGTCTAGTGTTAAACTATGTTAATGACTGAGAGGATCTGACAGGCAGAGGGAGGCGGGTCCATAATCTGGGCGCTGCCACAGAAAAGGCTCTGTCACCTCTGGTCTTGGCAGCAGCAGCAGGAGCTGGTCAGCTGACCTCAGGGCTCTGGGTGGAGCATAGAGCTGTCAGCTGACCCAGGGCTCTGGGTGGAGCATAGAGCTGCAGTAACTCCCTCAAAACGAAGAAGACCCATAGAGTGCAGGCATTTAAACACAATTAATAACATTTTGAATTGCACCCAATATGAAATCAGAGCCAGTGCAGGTTGCTCTCATCTCTTTTGTCAGCAGACAAGCTGCAGCGTTCTGGACATTCATGTACATGTAATGGACATGTAATGGACATGTAAGTACAGCAGGGAGCCCTGGTCCAGCCCCACAGACAAAGAATTACAGTAATCTAGATGTGACATTACAAATGTGTGGATTGCTTTTTCAAAAGCCAAGTCTGCACATTAATTTAGCAGTTTGATATTAAGCACAAAGTAAAGGTCATTTTAATATCCCTTATTCTGAAATTCCCTCCTATTATGTTAGTCCCTCCCCTCTAAGCTTTCAAGCATGTTATACTATTGTTCTAGGCAGAGACACAACCATCCTTAAACTGTTAAACCTGCCTGCTGAGTCCAAAAACCAAAACTGTAGAAAGAAAGTAGGTCCACTCTGCAGTTCTTAGGAGCTGCCATCATGAGGGAGCAATTACGATAGTATT
This sequence comes from Periophthalmodon schlosseri, assembly GCA_000787095.1. Lineage (NCBI taxonomy): Eukaryota > Metazoa > Chordata > Actinopteri > Gobiiformes > Gobiidae > Periophthalmodon > Periophthalmodon schlosseri. Next base: position 42,296 of record KN481261.1, read on the forward strand.
TCTCTGTGTTCTGTGAAATCAAACTTCTGAATGACAATTGACAATAATAGTTTTGCTTCTAAAATTCTCAAATGTTTTAGTTCTTGTAAGCCAAATGATCACAAATAATCTCTACATCCATAATTCTAACACATTCACAGTGCACATAAGCAAGGTGAAGTGTATTGCTCAGAGACACAACCAGTAGATAGATTTCCTCTTTAATTACAATGGACTAAATCTCATATTGTGAAGTATGTAATGTGTGCCAGATTGTGCCTGCTGTGTTGGGTGTGGAGCAGGGCACACTTTTGAATGTGTTTATCTTTATCCCAGTGGTCAGGCCTATAACAGGACTGGAATGCGTCTCAGGCCCTTTGTTAATGACAGACCTTCAAAAAGCCATTGCACCTCAGTTACATTTCTCCCTCTCCTCTCTCCCTCCCTCCCTCCTTCTTCCTTTCTCTCATCCTTTTCCTCTGGCCTGTCTGTCTATCCTTAATGACAGGACAAGAAAAACCAAAATGTTTTCACTGTCCACCGAATATTCACCCCCCAACCCTCTTTTGTCTATATATGCTACTTTTAAGGCTACTTTTAAGAAGTATTCTAGGCAAGGCAAGTTTATTTGTATAACACAGTTTGCACACAAAGTAATTCAGTGTGCTTTACAGAATAAGAAAGACATTAAAATCACAATACAACAAATCAAAACATAAACAATCATCTTAAAATTAACATTAAAAGAGAAGAGTGCAGAATAAAAACCTTTCAGTCATATGCACAGCTAAACAGAACCATTTTGAGCCTGGATTTAAACATTGTCAAAGTAGAGGCCTGTCTCACATCTTCAGGAAGACTGCTCCAGGTTTTAGCTGCATAAAACTGAAACGCTGATTCCCCATGTTTAGTCCAGACTCTGGGCACCAGCAGGAGGCCGGTCCCTGAAGTCCTCAGAGTGACAGATGGTTCATATGACACTAACATGTCAGAGATGTACTTTGGTGCTGGGCCATGAAGAAACTTGTTCACAAGCAGAGCTGCTTTAAAGTCTATTCCCTGACCCACAGGAGCCAGTGCAGAGGCCTGAGCACAGGACTTAGGTGCTTGTTCTTCCAAGACAAATGAATGGATAAGTCTCTTCAAGTCTGTATATATACAACAGTATACCTTTGATTTTTGGAATGTTTTTAGATGGTAAAAAGCTGCAGATGTTATTGATTTGATGGCTGTTAAAGTTCAAGTCCATTATTACCCCTAGATTTCTAGCCTGATTTCAAGGTTTTAGAGAGACTGGAGGTGACTGCTAACACTTTCTCTTTGTTTCTGTGGGCCAAAGATCCCAGGATTGACCCTTGGGGCACCCCACAGGTCAGGGCCATGTGATCTGAGACAAAGTTTCCAATCTCAACAAAGTACTTCCTGTCTTCTAGGTAGGACTTGAACCAGTTTAGAGCTGTACCAGATGATGATATGGATTTTTTTGACCTATACCAATATCCAATATTTGACCTGCTGCTGTGGTAGATAATGGATCATTTGGCGATACATATGTTTAGCTTTTAAAATCCACAGCAAGGCCCTCAAATTTATTTTAAGTTGAAGTAAAAATCACAAATTAACTTTAACACTTAATTAACACTTTTGTAATAATAATTGCAAAATGTATTCATCTGGACTACAAAATAATTTATGTATTATATATGAATATTACATAACACTCTTCTCTCCCATTGTTACTTATGTAGAAGGTTTCAGCGGTGGTCATCTGGACACTGTTTCAGCTCCCATCAAGAAGCCATTTTCAATTTGATGGTACTGGCTTGAGACACTAGGATTTATTTTACTCTGAGTTAACTAAGTCCAGCCCCAAAGGGAGGAGTTTTAGAGGGAAACTGCCCTGCCCCTGTTTACTAGCTAACATCATTATGGGTCATTGCGGTCAGTATCAATTATTGATATTGTTTGAAATAATATTGAAAAATTTGATCGATAAAGGCCAATACCGATACTAGAACCAATATCGCCCATCCCTAATACAGACCTCCACATTAGATGTTTTTATGGACCAATACTAACTATTGAAACTACATTTGAACAATCAGCGACACTGAAAAAATACATGAGTAGGATAAAGTAATGACAGGACTAGAAAAACCAAGATGTTTCTTTCCACTGTCCATTGAATATTCACCCCCCAAACCTCTTTTGTCTATATATGCCACTTTTACATACAGGCCAACCCACCACACTCCAGCCTTATTTTAGTGCCAAACGAATTGCTTTGAAGACTAAAATATGCTGGACCCTCCCCCTTTTTCTCTCCTTCCATCTATAGAAACAATCTGATCGAAATTGCTTTGCTGGTCTGGCGTTCGGGTTCTGCTAAACCGCTCATGACAACAGTTACTGCCAGCATGTCAACAATAGCCTCACTCGCTCGCCGCTGCTCCCTCATTCTTCTGTCCCCCAAAACCACACGATTGTAGAGTTTCCATGACTTATGCGCTCTCAGTGCTTGTTTGCCTTTTGTCTCCAGTCTGCAGTTTTTATGTGTTTATACTCATAGCAGCCGCACTTGTCTACGTGTTTTAGCCTTTGATAATAACTAACCACCTACTGTTTTGGACCAAGTGTAAATAGACTGAATTAACAGTGGTTCATTATTTAAAGGGGCAGTGTTATATTTTTCTTTGTCTTTCAAATATAATTTTGGTTATGTTGAAAATAGCATTGTATATTCAACCTTTTAGCTGAGCATCAAAAATGTAAAAATAAACATGTGAATAAAACAACGTGCAAGTGTCAGAATACCACAGTTTCAAACTTGATTTTGATACAGAAAGGCTCAATACGTATTTGACACCACATAATTAAAATGCTTTTCAATGAAGATTAAGGCTGTTTTAAAACTATCCAGGAAACGTCCAACTTGGTCCTATTTTTTCAGTATTGATACATGTCCAAAGGAGTATCTAGTTTCAATAAAACTTTTTAATGTGACCAAAAGCTCAAAACAGTAGGTTTAGGTAGATCATAGGGTGTCATTTTAGGTTTAGACCAACTGGATTTCAGCAGTGAAACTGGCAACGCAAATGAAAGACTCATGTGAGGCTCATTCTGCTTCAGATAGTATAATCGTCTTGAGAACCAAAACATACAATTTTAACATAAAAAATGGGACATCATGTCCAGTGTTTTTGTAATTAAGAATAAATCAGCATGATTTATTGAACATGTCTACCTCGTATCTGCGGACACAGTGAGGTCAAGTTTATGAAATCTAAAATCAGTGAGTATTGTTCCTGTGCAGGCGTGTGCCCCGCTGTGGTCCCAGGAGTGTGGCACGTCTATGTTCAGCACTGGCATCTGTGCCTCTGTCAGCGACGACCTCCAGCCCAGAGAAACCATCGCCCCAACTGCACAAAGTAAATACAAATAAATAAGTCATCTCAGCAGGA
>KN481261.1:45851-58158 GCA_000787095.1 Periophthalmodon schlosseri
CATGGATATAGTGATTGTTCTGGACGGCTCCAACAGTATCTACCCCTGGTTTGAGGTCCAGAACTTCCTCAGCAACATCCTCAGCAAATTTCACATCAGCCCCGACCAAATGCAGGTAAGTCAAAGAAACGCTCCCAAAAGTTGCATTGTGGAACTTTTCACATTGGGGGTCTGCCTCCTGCTTTTTCCATTTGTATGATTTTAACTTGAATGTTCCACAGTATGGCATTAAACCTATGTAGCTTTTATTTCATTACTTGTGTTTTTATTACAAAGAAAAAGATAATTCTTACTGTAAACATGCCTGCCTCTACACAGATCTGACCTGTAACTTGGCTGAGTGGTGTCACCTGCTTGTCTCCATGGAGAAAGATACTGTGGAACATTCTAGGCAAAGCAAAATGATCGGAATAAGATCAAGCCTCCACCAAAAAAGTTGTTTTTTGTGCAGTACTGCTTCACAGACACTGATAGACTGATTGAAAACACATTTGAATCAGATGGATCTACTTAATGAACATCTCTTCACTGGTTGAAACCCAAGCATCAATGTCAGGACTGGGTTGGTGAATCTGTTGTAGAAGCAAGAAAGTTCACCATTGTGTTATTTATTTCATGGCTTCATTAATGTTTTGTAATGTTGATGTGAATCTAAAATTAACTAGTACTTTACTGTCTATTTTGGTGTCCATTAACCGGGTGCATTTTTCATAGGAGGTTGTAATCCCCAATAAAAGAAATAAAAGTAATTGCTAACATAATAAAAGTAAAAGAGCGCAGAGCAATGGTTTGGCGAGGATATAACAGTAATATATAATGTGCAAAGACCGTGTTCGCTGGAAGAAGAGTGTAGTTTTTCTGGGATGACAGCACCAGTGAAGGGGCTGGATGTGATGCAGGGGGGTAACAGGCAACATGAGGTGAAGAGGAAATACTTTTGGTTTTTAAATGAATTCAAACATTCCGCGAGTGCTGTTTGCTTTGAGAACTGGACCGGTACTTCTTAAAGGGACAGTCCACCCCACATACTAAACATGTGTACAGAAATGCAGATGTTTCCATGTAGAGGCTGTAATTAAGCCTTTCTTTTGTTTCAGTCATGTCTTGTCGGTCTATTTTAACCACTAAGTTACAAGTTGGCTTTCACACAAAAATGTTCTCATTCTCTATAGCTTGTGACTTTACTGTTGTTTTAAAAGAGATTTTCTAATGGCACAAATTGACTGCGTACATCTTTGGATATTGAGTCAAAGGTTTAAGAAAATATTCTGCTAAAGGTGCACTATGTAAGCGTATCATCTGCTTGTCTCCATGGAGATGTTGGAATGTTCCACAGTATGGCATTAAACATGTTTATCACCACTGAGACAAGCAACGAAGCAAAACTGCAGGTCAGATCTGTGAAGAGACGAACCTGCTCAGTAAGAATCCAGGTATTTTTGAGCAATAAAAACACCTGCAATTGAATATCCTCAAGATTTAAAATACTGTGGAACATTCCAGCAACAACATATCCATGGAGACAAGCAGGCGGCAGAATCATAGACTGTGTATATAAATGGACATAGCTGACGCGCTAGCCACCGCATTCCAAATAGCAAGTGAGCATGTGCGCGCTTCCGGCGCCATCGACTCTGGCTCCAATTCACATTACATTAAAAAATTGTTGCCCCTCTCTCTGTAACCATTACATTAAAAATTGTTGCCCCTCTCTCTGTAACTGCTGCAGTCAGCCTGTGCATATTAACCCTCTACATGATCCTGGTATTTTTATTCCGCTGTTTTGCTCGCTATTTTGTCCGTAAATTTGTCCGGGATATGAACATTAACAACAAATAAATCAGGTGCCTTCTTTACCTGAGGACGCGCTCACTAGCGTTAGCAACAGGTTTGGTTGACAGTTTCTAAACGCCTGCTCCCTGCTAAACCAACGAGCGGGAAGGGGCGTTACCTTCAACAGCCTTGCTCTGGCCTGGCTCTATGGTTGCCATGATACTCGCAGTCAGAATACCAAATATGGCACTTAGCTCCAAATTCGCCCCTATAACTGCTGCCTCGACGAGCTTCATTTTACTGGATCCGAACGCTATGGGTGATGTCACACTCATTTAGTCCACGTCTTTATACAGTCTATGGGCAGAACCTCCACCAGAAAAAGTTACACTGTGCACTTTTAAAGCAGACTTATATGCAAAATAAATGTTCAAGAGCTTTTAATCATGTTATAATGGTTTCTCCTCATTATTAATATGCTGAAAGTTGTATTTGAGAGATTCATACATGTTTGAGTAATGTCTGCGTAATCCCTCAGTCGTCCAGATCTGATCCAGAGTAAAAGCCAACGTTAAATCTGTCAACTGGACAAAACATTGTAGAAGTGAAGATGTTTCGCTGTTCATCCAAGCTACTTCTTCAGTTCTGAGTAATCTTCTTCAGTTTGAGTAATGTTGCTCTACAGTAGAGGCGCTCCAAAAAGTCTTCACTTCACTTACCCCTTGTAAACTTACTTAGGTCTTACTTCACTTGTGTTTATTTCAAAAATGATAAATCATTGTGGAGTTCAACACTTTCCCATAGCCATTTTGACACAAATCAGACTAAAATCTGCTGCTTGCTACTGTTAACTGCAGCTGTAATCATGGTTTATAAATAACCCAGCCTTGAACCATGGAAATTTGACCTCCAACAGAAAGTTTACTTCTAAGCACTGGGTCACCTGCAAACCATCCCTTTAATTTCAGGTGGGGATCCTGCAGTACGGTGAGGTGGCTCTTCACGAGTGGTCACTGAAGGACTACCAGACTACACAGAAGGTGGTGGAGGCTGCCAAAAACATCAGCCGTCAGGAGGGACGAGAGACGCGAACCGCATATGCCATCCACATGGCCTGGTGAGCTGTCAATCAAACCTACACCAATATTATGAGTTTCATGACTGTCTGACCACCAAGTTAATTTAATAGCATTTGGACAACATTGGAACAACAGTTATATTTCATCCACATGTCTTTTCTATGTGTAACTATATTTTTCTCATAGTATCTATCCTTTGTTGGTTTAGATCATAACCCAAGAACCATAAAGGGAAAAAATTTTAATGTTTTTTGTGGGAATTCAATGCTATTACCCGTAAATGACCTCATGCTGTTAATCGAATGTGTACATTGTATTAAACTATAACCCCAACGATATCCTTTTTAAAATACTGGTCTTTTCGTTACGCATTTAATACAAAATAAGACCTGAGTTTTAGGCTGGTAATTTGAGTCTATACAAATGTCTTTACAGAATTAAGTTAAGCTCTCTGCCTTAAAGTATCCTTTTCTTTTCAAAATAAAATTCCTGCTTTATTAAACAGTGTAGGCTACCCTGTAACTCGCCTCAGTCCTGCGTGCGGTAAAGTTACAAATGCTTCAGGTAATGGGATAGTTCCTGTTTAGTGGTGAATTTAAAGGCGAGGGAGAGTGTTAAAGGGGCAGTTCAAAAGCTCTGACTGGAAAATTCTGTAAAAAGGTTTAAGTGGTTTTAAAACATTGTGACAGGAAATCCACATTTTTGTTGAAGTGTCCGCAGTAACTAATCTCTCCTTTTGGATTTTGCCACAGTCACAACAACCATTCGCAAGTCTCAATTTATACAAACGTAACTCGACTTGACTGATTTGCTCATTTTCAAACAGATTACAGAGCAGCTTTACTCTACGGAGATTCTGTGGGGCGTGTGCCACCTGCTTTTCTCTACTGACATGCTCTAGCTTTGCCTGAAATGTTCCACAGTATGGCATTAAACCTATCTATCTTGCATTTATTCAATTACATGTGTTTTTATTGCTCAAATCTCCCTTGAAAAATATGCACACGTGTCATGAGTGGGGGTGCTTTTTAGTGCTTTTCCACAGACCTGACTTGTAACTTGGACTGATCACGTCACCTGTTTGTTTCCATGGAGATAGACAGGTTTAATGCCATAATTTGGAACATTCCGGGCAAAGCAATAACACTGCATTGAGCTAAGCAGCTGAGTTACGTAGTGCAGTATTGAAGAATTGGATGTTATTATGTGCTGAACATTACTTGGTGTTATCCAGAAATAAATGTTTTTATTATCATTGAACTATAAGCAGAAGTACTGATGTTCAAGCCTTTTCCTAGTATTTCAGTGGTAGTATCGTGACAAAAGTACAGTGGTCCAGTAGATAGCTGGCCTTGCAGAACCCACAGATGGGACGAGGCCGTAGAAAAACAGATTGGTTTGGGTAGCGCTGCTGAGTTTGCACTGCTCCAGGTGTGGCATGGCCTGGTGCCGCTGGGTCAGCCAAGTCCTCCTGCCACAGCTGTGAAAATACCCGCTCCTCTGTACAGTACATCCTCAAGTATCCCAACCCAAGTATACGCTACGCTCAAACGCCCCATTTCTATTCTGAAAAGAGACGACTGCTTCAAACTGCATTCATGTGCCGACCCCCTGACCGCTGTTATCGCTTTTCACAGCATGTGTGACCTTTGAACCCAACCCCAACTAACCCCAGCCTTATTATATCCTCCACACAGCAAAGGGTGCCTACTAAATCACATTAGTCATGCTGGTTTACGAGTACAACTTTTAAAGCTCAAAGTTGCGGATGGTATACTTTATTGTCCCTGTAGTAAAATTTGTCCTCTGCATTTGACACATCCACTGGGACAAACGGGTTCAGGAGCAGTGGTCAGTGAATACCTTGCTGGAGGATTAGACTTCTGTGCGTGTTTTAGGTTGATGGGGGGAAACCGGAGCACCCAAAGGAAACCCACCCAGACACTCAGAGCACACACAGACTCCACCCGGTCCAGGAATCAAACCTTGGGTCTTCCTGCAGTGAAGTCAGAGCTGTATGAAACTTAAAAATACAGAAAAAAGTGACTCGGTAAAACAATGGTATAGACTGTGATTATTCTGTTTACATTTGTAGACTTGTTGGACTTGAGGCTGCATTCATACTTGCCCTAGTTTGGTCCTGTTTGATCCTGGTTTGATCCCGGTTTAGTCCTTATGTCCTTATAGACTTGATTCGGTCGTGGTCTAGTCCAAGCTTAGTCCCAGTTTTGATATGATGTGTGTGGAAGTGTGACTGTAGCTGTATTAACCTAATAAAGCTTTGTTGAACTTAAAATAATTGAACTTTAAGATGCTTTCACACTGATTGCAGTTTAGTCCTTATGTAGACCTGGTTTGGTCCTGGTTTAGTCCTTGTCTAGTTCCAAGTTTAGTCTCAGTTTAGTCCCGATCATGATGTGTATTTGTGGAAGTGGGAATGCAGCTCTACAACCTCATAAGATAAACAGTAATTCAAGTTATTCTGTATAAAATGTGGATTTGTTGGACTTGAAAAAACTTGACCATGTCCTGGTTTGGTGTAGATTTGGTTTAGTCTTGTTCTAGTCCTGCTTTAGTCATGGTCTAGATGTTTAGTCTAGACCATGACTATAGTTAAGTCCTAGTAAGTTTTGTCCTACTTTGGTCCCGGTTTTGTGGTGTGTGTGTAACTGTGAATGTACAGTAGCCTTATTAACCTCATAAAATTAAATAAAATGTAATTACAATACAATATAGCGTTGTTGGACTTGAAAAAAGTTCAACAATCCCGGTTGATTTGGTTTAGTCCTGTTCTAGTCCTGGCATAGTCATGGTCTAGATGTTTAGTCCCAAGTTTAGTCTTTTTTTGGTCCCAATTTTATGATGTGTGTAACTGTAAATGTATTAACCCCATAAAATAAAATTATAATTATTCTGTATAAAATGTTTGTTGAACTTGACCAAACTTGAACTGCAAATTGACTTTTATTTTCAAAACAATCCTTCAGCTATAAGAAATGAACAAATCAAAATAAATAAATAAATCTATCTTTGGATGATTTTATGCTCTCTACCCACTTGCATTAACCGCTGTTTTGGCCTGCCGCGCCCGTCTGATGCCCTCCAGGGACACGCACTCAGAACTGCAGCTCCTGACCGCACTGTGTCATTACCACATGGTGTGACTCCATAAAAAGGCCTTGTAACTCCAGCCAGGCCTCCCAATTAGCCGCACGCACTTTCTCTTGTCTTTCATCTGTCCTTTTCTTCTTTCACACACCATTTTATCTGCTTCCCTCTTTCCACAATTACTCCTTTATGACTGACTTGTACAATTGTTTTTCAAATGCTTCAGTTCTTTATTGTCTCTGTTGGACCATAAATTGTTCAAGGATGTTTTTGGACACTAAAACATAGCATATATTTATCTGTTTACTTTGAAGCAATCCAAAAAGGATATTATTGCTAGTGTATCTGTATTTGTTTGTTGTTTTGTTTTTAACTGCAAATTATGTGAAGATCAAAAGAGTCACAGTCAACTTCATTTGACTTATTTAACATTGCTATATATTTTGTTCATGTTGTGTGGTAACTAGTAGATGTCTATTTGAAATAGGCATTTAAATCTATCTGACTACTTCCTAGCTCTTATAAACCTAGTATTCACACCATAGACTGTATGTATAAATGAACATAGCTAAACTGCTAGCTGCAGCGTTCCAAATAGGAAGTGAGCATGGGCGCGCTTCCAACTCCATTGAGTCTGGCTCCAGTTCACTTTCTATTGAAAAACTGAAGGAAAAACTTGAAAAACTGTGGCCCCTCTCTCTGTAACTCGTCATTTTGGTCTTAAAATGTTTGTATTAATCCGCTCTACATGATCCTGGTATTTTTATGTCCATAGATCAAGATATGAACATTAATAACAGATAAATCAGGCCACTTCTTTCCCCCGAGGTCGCTCTCGCTAGTGTTAGCAACAGGTTTGATTGACAGTGTGGGTAAGCATCCACTCCCTGCTAAACCAGCGGTGCGGGCGCATTGCCTCGTTTCGGATTGGCTCTTTGTTTGCTATGACACTCGTTCCAAATATGGAATTCGGCTCCAAATTCGCCCCAATAACTGCTAACCTCAACAAGCTTTATTTGACTGGAGCCGAACACTATGGGTGACGCCACACTCCCTTGGTCCACTTCTTTATACAGTCTATGATTCACATGCATTTATTTTTTCTGATTTTGATTTTTTTTGATAAAATGTTTTATAATTAAATGCAGATGGCGCTTTTTCAATATACTCAGTTACAAGGATAAAGTTACATTTTTTATGCATAATTAACATTTCTTCACATTTCTTTTTTGTGTTTATTCATTTGTTTATCTTTAATGTTTTTTATTGATGTATATAAACTTTATCAGCATAAAATGGGAATAGAGAGTGAGTAGAGACATTCAGTAAACTGTCTGAAGCAGGAATTTATAGGCTATTAGTGTTGTCAAAAAACGAAAATTGAAATAGAAAATTAGATACTAATCGATACTAAAACTAATATGGAAACTAGATCCTCATTTGAGCAGGTATCGATACTAAAAAAGTCACATTCACAGGACAGAAATGAAGCTTTCCTGAACATCTTTAGAATGATATTGAGCTGTTTCTGAGCAAGTATAAGACCACATAGACTTAAGTATACACCCATGAACCACTACGGAACATACTTCGACCACTGAGGGATTACACAGATATAAGGCCACATGATAATATGAAAGAAAGTACTATGATTTAATGTTGAAAATCACATTCTATCGTTATAAGGCCAATGATAATATGAAAGAAAGTACTATGATTTAATGTTGAAAATCACATTCTATCGTCTAAATAAGGAGTGTTTTTTATTACCATCGTGGTATCTGAATCAGTATTGAGTACAGAGTAGAGTACAGAGTTTCCTTAGTATGGAAATCAAGTTTGAAATTGTAGTATCGTGACAACACTATAACCTATACCGTATGTGTTATGACCAAACGCCTTGGCCCTTCTGCAGCACTTTCCTATAACCTTTTCTTTGTATTTTCACTCGCTCCTTTTTGTTGATTTCTCCTCTTCTTGCCTCTCCTTCCTCGCACCCTATGTAATTTGCAGACTGCATAGGCCGAGGGGAAACGGTTGTTTTTAACTTTGAGTTTCTTGCGGCTGACCACAGTGTTATATTTAGGCAAAGGCTGGAGTTATGCCTGAAAATGACTGAGTTCACAAGCAATGACTGGCTCTGCTGTAACTGTATGTGTGTGTGTGTGTGTGTGAGTGAGTGGGGTTTGAGGCTTACCAACCCCATTGAATGCTCCGAGCAGGTCCACACAGAGAACAGGTTTTGGGCAGAGGATCGGGTGGGATAGGGTGCGGCCCGCTCCGCTGTCCCGGGCATTTAAGCGCGTGTTTCTGGAGGATGGGAATGCACAGATGCGGTGAATACAGAGGGTGACACACTGTGGAAGTAGTGTGACCGATCGGAGGCAACTGGCCGCTAATGTGTGACTAACATGTTGTTGGATGGTGTAAAAACGTACAGCTCCTTTGGTAGGAAGTCCAGTGTGAGTTATGGTCTCTGATGTGGTGTCAAGTGTAAATAAAGTTATAATTGACATGTTTACCGTAACTGTAAGACTCGTGAAGAGTGGGATGACTGTGGAAATAAACATTATGAGATTATCTTAACAACACACCCCATAATAGAAAACTCCATAATCCATAATTTGTCACACATTATCTTAGAAGTTTCTGATTTAAAGCTGCACTATGTCATTTTTTGACCACCTGTTTGGTTCCATGGAGATGTTATTGTGTAGTCTGGAATGTTCTGCACTATGGCATTAAACTTAATCCCTTCCGTTTATTTAATTGCATGTGTTTTTAATGCAAAGGAAATACTTTCTGATTTAAAGGTACACTATGTAACTTTTCCACCACTTGCTTGGTTCCATGGAGATGTTATTGTGTTGTCTGGTATGTTCCACAGTATGGCATTAAACTTATCTATATTTCACTGATTTAATTGCATGTGTTTTTAATGCAAAGGAAATACCTTCAAAAACATGCATTCTTATGTGAGCAGGGCCGCCTCTCCGCAGAGCTGACCTGCTTGTGTCCATGTAGATAAGTTTAATGCCATACTGTGGAACATTTTTGGCAAAGCGATAACATCTGAGAGGTTATTTTTATCATGTTCGTGGTAACATCCTGACTAAAGTTTTTGAGTTCAAGCTTTGCCTTTGAGCAAACAAAAATAAATACACAAAATTCATAAGAAAAATTAAGAAACTGATTTGTATTGTTACTGTCGACCAAAGTATGTGTCATTTTTTAATCAATATCTCTACATTTAACACTTTAACAAATTAACAGCACTTATGTGAAGCACTTTTACTTTTTACATTTTTAAACGGGTAGTTAAATACTTTTACTTAAGTAGATTTTTTCATGTGGTACTTTTACTTGAGTAACTTTTAACCCCTGTATCTGTACTTTTACTTAACAAAATAGAGTACTTCATCCACCACTGCATCTATAACTGTTATCTGTTAATGGCATGAACCTTCCTACAGGTTTATGTTCAGCAGTGAATAAACATATTGAAATATTCGCCTGTGCAGTAAAATATCTTTGTCCTTCTCCTTGTAGCACAGAGGCGTTCAGCGCAGAGCGAGGGGCCAGAGAAGGAGCCACTAAAGTCATGATCGTTGTGACCGATGGAGAGTCTCACGATGGAGAGGAGCTGCCCGAGGCTTTGGAGGAGTGCAACAGCCGAAACATCACCAGATACGCCATCGCTGTGAGTGTGGACTCAACACTGCTACTAAGCAAACAAATATCACCACTACATTTACTTCAAATAGCAAACTGAATATCTATGTTGGCTTTATTCATTTAGTCTGGATTTCTATTATGTATTATTTGGCTGGTTATTGGCTAGTTTTTCCCCCTGTTTTTTTAGCTGTTTTTTTTTTTTTTTTTTTTTTTTACTTTTAATTCTTTTTTTGTATAAAGGGAGTACAAATATTTGCCTTATTTTAAGTTTATTTTATGTTTAATTTTACAATTGGGGAAAAAGGATTGAAACCGGTTAGAAATGTCTTAAAGCAGACCAATTCTGCAAAATGGACTTTTCAGAGCTTTTAGCCATGCTATAGTTGTTTCCTTCTCACTTCCCCTCTCAAAGTTGTGTTTGGAGTGATTCGTGCATATTTGAGCAATCTTTAACCATTTAACTGATCAACCTGCACAGCTCTTTATTGTGATCACGTTTATGGCAACATCAGCTCCCACTGGGCACCGTAATTTTCAAATACGGAAGTCAGTGGACATGTTTCTTTTATTAAGTCATTTTAGATGAATATTGTGATTTAAAATGTGCAAATTATAACATAATGATCCACGGGTGTCATAGATTACAGATATATAGCAGACACAAGCACAATGTGTCTTCTTTAAAGTGTCAATTGATCCATGCCCAATATGTAAATGAGCCTCAAATCAAGAGAACTGTTCTGAACGTTCATTATTGTTCTGCCTGGTAAATAATAAGGGTAATAATAAAGGAATTTACGTTGCAGTAGCTAAAATAGATCTTTCATATTTGCAGGGGACACTCTTTTGCTGTAGTATCTGGCACACGTTTTATTTCTCATACATTTAAACCTCCCCGTGTTGACCACACAGAACTACCACCACACCCCTTAAATAACCTCCCATAATTGCTAAATGTCCCACTGATTCTAAAATAGGTCATCAAGAACAAAAACATGAGCCCAAACCCTCTGTTTTACTACGGGAGTCGTGGGATGAATAGAAGCAATTGGACTGTAAGTAAACGTATGAAACTAGGGCTTGACATTGCAATAACCAACTAGATAGAAAGTTGGCAGATTTTCATGTTTGTAACACTATTAATTAAGGTTAAGGTACACTTTAAAGCTGCTGCCCCCGATTTTTACCCATGTATTTGAGCTAAATCTGTCCCAGTACAGATATATTGTATAAGCAGGTCTTGACGTCAAAATAATCACGGTAGGGCTGAGTAAAAAATCTCATTATTGAATCAAATTCAAATCAATTTGTTTGGAAGAAAATCGATTTTTATTTTCCCCACTTTTTTGCATTGGAAACTGCATGCACAGGGCCATGCAGCTCTGCTTTGAAATCAGTGATGTCAAATGAAACGGTGGGGGAGGGGTGGGGGTATAATACAGATACAGAGGCAAAAAGTTACTCAAGTAAAAGTAAACATGAAAATGTTTAAAAATGTAATTTTATAGTAAAAACTAAAAGTATTTCACACAGATTTTTGTATAATCCGTCAGTCGTCCAGCTGTGATGCATAGTAAAAGAGAAATCAAATTTGTCAACTGGACAAAAAGTTGTAGGAGTGAAGACGTTTCGCTGCTCATCCAAGCTACTGTCCAGATTGCGAGTGGACACTGCCTTATATCTGTCTGGAGGGAGGAGCTAACTACACTGAAACTAACACACATGTTGTTTACAGTTTCTGATTGTTGGCTTAGTTTAATGAGTGTGAACTGTGCCTGAGTCATATTTAGCATAATCATTCAGGCCCTTAATTGGTGCTTTCACACCTATTAGCATACTGGCTAGCACTGTTGTTTTCTTTCTTTTAGTCGACAGGTTTGAATTTTTCTTTTACACACAGATTTTGATAAAGTATTAAATGTAGTAATATTGATTAAAAAATGATGCATATTTTGGTCAACAGTAGAAATACAAAACAATTTCTTAATTTATACCTGCTCTGAAATGTAGTGAAGTAAAACTAAAAAGTACCCACTGTAAAAAGTGAAGTACAGATACCTAAGAATTCTACTTAAGTACAGTGCTTTACCACTTGTACTTTGTTCAGTCCCACCATATGATATATGCTTATGTTTGAAGTGAGTGAAGCGAGTATAAATCCTAATTGTCTAACATCTGAAACCATGACCAGCCGCTCAAAGCTGTCACACGTTTTAAGAAAAACCAAATGCACAAAAAATACTAACTCAAAACAGATTTATCTACAGCGTCTCTCCAGTCGTGTTTCAGCCTCTCTGTTCTGCTGGGCTTTAAACAAAGCAGCCAAATACAACAATAACGCAGAGAATTAGTCTGAAGAAAAAGTCACAGTGATGACAAGTTACTACTGTTCTGCTGGGCAAATGGATCACAAGAGAGAGAGAGAAAGAGAAAGGGAGGGAGTGAGAGAGAGGAAGAGGGGAAAGGAGTAGGAGAGAGAGGGAGATGAAAAGAGAGAAGATGAAAGAGAGAGAGAATGAGGGAAAGGGGGGAAGAGAAGAAGGGAGACCAAGAAATAACAGGAGGAAAAGATACACTGATCTCAGATGAACTTAGAGTGTGTGTGTGTGTGTGTGTGTGTGTGTGTGTGTGTGTGTGTGTGTGTGTGTGTGTGTGTGTGTGTGTGTGTGTGT
>KN481261.1:58343-84411 GCA_000787095.1 Periophthalmodon schlosseri
GTGTGTGTGTTGTGTGTGTGTGTGTGTGTGTGTGTGTGTGTGTGTGTGAGTGAGAGAGAGAGCGAGAGAGAGAGAGAGAGAGGGAGAGAGGGAGAGAGGGACATTGGGGAAATAGAAAGAGAGAGAGAATGGGAGTGAGAGAGAGAGGAAGAGGGGAAAGGAGAAGGAGAGAAAGACAGAGAGGGAGATGAAAAGAGAGAGGATGAAAGAGAGAGAGAATGAGGGAGGGAGAGAAGAAGGGAGAGAAGCAACCAGAGAAGGGGAGAAAGAAAGAGGGGAGGAAGGGATAGAGAGAGGAATAGAGGCGAGAAATGGAGAGAAGAGAGTGAGAGAAAGTGAGAGGGGGTGTACGAGCAGCCAAAAACATCTGCACACTGATCCCAGACGAATGCACTGAAACTGTGCATGTGTGAGAGAGAGAGGGACAGAGAGAGGGAGGGAGAGAGAAAGGGAGAGAGGGACATTGAGGACAGAGAGAGAGAGAGAGAGAGAGAGAGAGAGGGATATATATAGAGAGACAGGAATAAAGATGAGAGAGTGAGAGAAAGTGAGAGGGGGTGTGCAAGCAGCCAAACACATCTGCACACTGATCGCAGACGAACGCACTGTTTCATTATGATTGTGGTATAGAATCAGTATTGAGTATCGAGTCTATTCCTCCATCAAAATCGAGTTTGAAATGAAACAGTGGCATAGCGTTATGTCCCCCTCTGTATAACATCTGTGGATACAAATTCATATTCGCTCTCCTCCAGACCCTACTCTTTGAAAACAGAGGATTTCCTTCGCACAGGGGGGATCCGAGTGTTTTTCCTTCTCTTATGGAATTCTCTCATGTAACTGCAGGCGTTAAGCTATCGGCCAATCGTGCTCCTCCAAGTATTATGGATCAGCTCTGTCAACAACTTTTCCCTGATCCTGTAATCCTCATTGTCAAATCCCAAGTGGTTTTCATGTTTCATTTTATGTTCTATGCTAAATTGAATGTAAAATGTACCAGAAATGTTCGATCTCTTTCTGACATGAGATACTGTGACTGAGGTTAATGTGTGAAGGCAGAAACACACAAAAATACCACATTATAAAAGGGATAATAGTGATGAATCATTTGGGGAAAATATCGGATTGTGATTTTTCTGACAAGCGTTGCAATTGCAATTTATGTTTTAATAGTAGAATTCTGTTCAAAGTTCAAATTTTAATCACATCCAGATGAATTAACAAAAAGACTGAAAAATGAACTGACAAGAGTCACGTTTCAGAACATGTTCAGAACATGTGTGCAGATCTAAACTACAGGGTTGGTACTTCAAAAACTGCTGCCTTTGCGATTTGGTAATTGCGTCCATTCAAATTATGATTTTGATTCGGTTAATCTTGCCGCTCTATTGTATAGCTCTTTTGGCTATGTTTTGATTAGGTTTCGTTGACAATTTACTTGAAAAAGAAAAAAATTGGAAAAATTCAATTCTGTCAGTTGGACAAAAAGTTTTTAGAATGAAGACGTTTTGCCGCTCATCCAGGCCACTTCTTCAGTTCTGGTCAGATTGTGGGTGGACACTGCCTTATATCTGTCTGAAGGGAGGATCTCACTACACTGAAACTAACACACATGTTTGTTTACAATGTCTGTTTGTTAGCTAATTCTATTGAGCTACACTAAGTGTGAACTGTGCCTGACTCATATTTTGCATAATCATTTGCATAATTGTGTAGTGTAGTTTTCCTTGTTTTGACTTAGGTCTGAGGGTGGAGTTGATAAATGACGTCTAAGGCTCCCATTCCTGGTCTGAGGGGGAGTTTGATAAAGACGTCTAAGGCTCCCATTCCTGTTCAAAGATGGATTGTCTTTCAACAAAAATTGCCTCTTTAACTCCCCTCTCAAACCATTTCTTTTTTCTTTGGGTAAGCTCTGTACGTCACGATCTTCAAAGGAGTGGTTAGTGGTTTTGAGATGGAGATGCACAGAAGATTGGGGTCCTGAGAAGCTCTCGTGATGGTGTTAGTACATTCTCTTATGTAGTGGCTGTTTAGTTTCTCCAATGTAACGCTCACTGCAGTCTTCACTGCACTAAATGGAGTAGACCACATTGCTTTGTTTGTGACTCAGGGTTTTGTCCTTTGGATGAACCTGTTTCTGTCTTAAAGTGAAATAGACCAGGACTTCATACTGTCTGAAAATCCTCTGAAGCTTTTCAGACACACCAGCTGTGTAAGGAATGGTTACACCTTTTCTTCTTGGATTCTCTCTTGTCCTGTTTTTTGCTCTCTTAGATCTATTGAAAGCCCACTTTAGATATCCACAAGCAGAGAAGGCAATCTACAAAATAAAATAACAATTTGAGTAGTATGTAATATGATAGGGCTGATTATCATTATGTCATGATGGTTCTGTCAAAAAAGGTATATCAGCATTAAAAAAATGTATCAAAAACACACATGTACACAACAAGAAAGACAAAACCGGATTCTATTTACTACAAGATTTTTATGCCTGGTGGGTTGTGAGATGGTGCACTAGAATGTTAGGCATTGCCTGTACAAAGAACTGAAATAAATACATAGATACATACGTACTAGCTTTCTGAGGAATTGTTCTAGTTAATACTGATTGATGTAGCGTAGCAAATAAGTCCTGGTATTGATAAAAAAAATCCAGCCCTACGTCAAGTTACCCAATTACACTGTACTGTATTTAGCCTTTACTGTCTGTTTGTCTTTTAGGTTCTGGGACATTACATCCGTCGGCAGCAGGACCCCGAGACCTTTATCAGTGAGATCAAATACATCGCCAGTGATCCAGACGATAAATACTTTTTCAATGTGACAGATGAAGCCGCTCTCAACGACATCGTGGATGCACTGGGAGACCGCATCTTTACACTGGAAGGTACTGGAAGAGGCAAAAACAATGTTTATATTTGAACCAGTAGAGACTAGTCATAATGCTAATTGGATTTCAGATTTGTTTTTTTCAGTTACACATTTGAAACGAAAGAGATCATTGTTCATCCATCATTTACAAGCAAAATGACATTTCTCTTACCTCAGATTAACAGAGTTTAGTGATTTGCTGCTATGGTTTTCAGTTCCCTGTGAATGTTTTTTTCTCCTTTCGCCACGTAAAGGAACCATATTTGTTTTGATGAGCACGGACCGTCTGTGTCCCTGATTGGCTAATGCACCTGTCAATCACACTCGGTGAGACTCAGCGGTGACCAGACTCACATCTTCGTAAAGTACTGGAGACGTGTGTATTCTGGATCCCAGGCAATAGAGGCACTAGAATAATACTGAAAATTGTGAAAAGGAAAATCATTTAAGTAGTTGAATTGAATTTTGGTTTTCCTTTAAATGGAAACTATTCCCGTAAATGTGCAGCTTTGTGGGCCAAACGTCTTAGAATCTCTGGGTGGAGTTGACACTATGTCCCTGTGGCTTCTCCTCCTGTTACTGAATGTATTTAGAGATTCTGGTCTATGACATCTGCGTATGTTTTGATGATTATACTAGAGCTGCAGTCGCCAAGTCAATTAAATGGTCAATTGTCTCATCGTCGCAGTCAACCAATTTCTCTTTTTAGGATTAAAAGGGTTTATATGGACCACAGCAGAAAGGCAAAAACATGGAGTGTGTTAGTTGTCACTGGACAGTTTAATCTGCTTTTTAAACGGCCTGTATCTCACTTTAATTGTCTCTGTGTACAACAGCGCACCGCAACCTCACTCTTAGCGTCACTATTTCCTGTCGAACTTTATCTCTATGAGGTTTTTGCCAAGTCACACTAAAATTAATAAATATTTAAACATAAGACAGTGGACAAGACAAATGCTCTTTACATAATGCATTATATGGTAAAATCTGCTAAATACAAAAAAAAATTAGGCTGCAAAATATAATCTCTGCATTTTACATAGCATTTTCTCAGGTAATAATAACTAACACAAAAGCTACCGACATGGTCACCTTTTACCATCTAATCAGGCACAGCATTACAAAGAATCATGGGGAAACAACTGCCTGAAACAATCTCAGAAACTTGATTCGGTGCATCCCAAGAGTGATAAAAAAAAAAGCAAATAGTAAACAGAGACTGGAGGAGTAAACAACTGCAGGACACTATCCCAGACAGCTGGTTCTGTGTCATGGTGCAGTTTCACAGTGGCAGAAAGGACTAAGTTAGCAGAGCTTAAAGTTCAAACTAAAACATTTTTTAAATCAGGTACATAGTTTGTGTTTGAATTCCTCATCGTTTTGAGTTTTGCCAGTGCCACTCCAGACCCCTTTTCAGTCGATGAATTGATGGGCAGTGAATGTTTTAAGCATAGACTGTATATATAAATGGACATGGCTAACCTGCTCGCCGCCGCGTTCCAAATAAGCATGGGCGCACTTCTGGCTCCATCAACCCGGCCCCAGTTCACTTTACATTAGAAAACTGTCACCCCTCTGTTCGTAAATGCTGCTGTCAGGCTCATCATTTTGGCCTTAAAATGTTTGTACTGACCCGCTCTACATGATCCTGTTTTCTTTATTTCGCTATGGTGTCTGTCACTCAAGGTATGAAGATTAATAAGAGACAAATCAGCTGCTTTCTGTCTTCAAAGGGGCGTTACCTTCAACAGCCTCACTCCAGATTGGCTCTTTGGTTGCTACGATACTCATGGTTTGAATTCTAAATATGGAACTCGGCTCCAAATTTGCCCCTATAACTGCTGCCTCGATGAGCTTCATTTGACTGGAGCCGAAAGCTATGGCGACGCCACACTCACTTAGTCCACTTCTTTATACAGTCTATGGTTTTAAGTCAACCACCTAAAATGTTATTTGGCTTTCCAAGTGCCACCAGGTCTAAACCCGGATTTTATCAGGCTTACACTAATCCTAAACATGGCCTAAAATGAGACTAAATCAACCCAATAATGAAACATACCACAATTTGAGAAATAAGGACCCAGCTAAAATGTACCCCGCCTGAGGCACTGGGGTGTTGGGATACGCTCCAGTCTCTCCCCTTAAAAACAGGAGAAAGTGGAAGAAGATTGAACATGGCTGAAACATATTTTCACTAAAATGCAGTAGTTAATCTTTTCCATCTTTGGTTTAAAACAGAATCCAGACTTTGAGGAATACAGATACTACCAGTCAAACATTTGGACACATTTTTTTTACTTTATTTTTACTACTTTCTACATTTTATATACATAAAGAATACATCAAATATATGAAGCAAGATGTATGGAATTATGTAGTGAAGAAAAAAAGTTACATAACTTTTTAAAGTGAATTACCTTTTTTCATTGCTACATAATTCCATATATTTTGCTTCATAAATTTGATGACGTCTGTATGTATATAAAATGTAGAGGTAAAAATAGAAAATAGAAATTGAATGAGAGGGTGTGTCCAAACTTTTGACTGGTAGTGCATATTTGACTATTTTAATGAGTTTGTCTTGTTTATGTTCATGAAATTATGATTGAAAGACATATTTATTTGTTTTTAATGAGGAAAAATTATCAAATCAAAAATTGGATTTGATGAATATGGAGTTGTTTTTACTTGTCATTTTTTTTTTCAACTGGGAAGTAGCTGGGTGGGTCAATGTTAGCCCCGCTTTAAATCTCAAAAGGATGATTGCCTTGTATGGATGCTGATCTTCTCTGTGTTTTCAGGGACACTGGGTTACAACCAAAGCACCTTTCACATGGAGATGTCTCAGATTGGCTTTTCCACACACACTCTGGATGTAAGTACTACTACACTGCGTATGTATTTATTTGAATTAGTATTTGCATATCGATCAGTGTGTCAACAGTTTCACCACGTGATATGCCGGAGTTAGCAGAAGTTAGCTAGATTTCATTGCTTCAGGGTTATCGCCTTCTATTAGTGCTTCAAGATCACAGTTTTTTAAAATTTCAAATCCAAAAAAAAGTGCATTTGAATGGTCTCAGTGAGCAAATCTCAAGAGCTGCAGTTATGTGTGTAAAGTTGTCAGTAAAGAACAAAATATCTCCATTCCATTAGAAATATAAAAAAAACACCATCTCAACGGCCAATGAGCTCTGCCAATATTGTGAAGCAGGGTGTGGTAGTATGTAGTAATGTTCCCCGAATGAGATATTTTGAAATCTATAAATCAATATGCTATAATCCCAAATACTGTCTTTACATTTTAGACATCCAGATAAGTGTTGTCACATCATCTTATACAGGAGGTTTGGAGCCGATAGCCAATGCACTAAAAACACTGACCCCATATATCAGCCATATATCAGTCTATCTTTACCATTGGTGGATGAAGTACTGACTTTTTCACTTTCAAAATTTACGTCTCTCCCACCTACATAGTTCCGGTAATTTCCCCACACACAACCTTTCACACTTCTCCCACACGACACAGCAGAAGTTTGAGAATATCATCTGAAGATCTAAACCATCCACATGGTTTAGATCACACAACCATTCCATCACCCCTCTCATATCAAAAATCATTTAACTCTCTCTTCAAACAGCCCATGTTTCCCCCTCCCTCAAAACTGCTCTAATCAAACTCCTTCCCAAAAACCCACCCTGGACCCAGTACCCCTGTCAAATTACAGACCTATTTCAAATCCCCCATTTATCTCCAAAATTTTTGAAAAAGTTGTTTCCATCCAGCTCCACAGTCATCTCAAATCTAACAGTCTTTATGAAAAATTCTCTGCTGTTTTTGACAACATTGACCATCACATCTTCCTCCACCCTCTCCAGCTCTACATTGGCCTCTCTGACACTGCCCTTCACTGGTTCCACTCCTATCTCACTGAAACACCGAGTACATGGTCCTGGGGGGCGCTAAATCCCGGCCCCACACTGTCACCTGTGGGGTCCCCCAGGGCTCTGTACTCGGGCCAACACTCTTCACCCTCTACATGCTTCACTTTGGGTGTGTCGTCAACAGGCATGGAATAAATTTCCACTGCTATGCTGACGGCACACGACTCTGTCTCAAAGTCACCCCCTCTGGATGGGGTGCCACTGTCACCCGCCTCAGCTTCTGACTGGAGGAGATAGAGGCATGGATGAGTCAGAACTTCCTGCAGTTGAATCGCTCAAAAACAAAAGCCATTCAAACCAAAACCTCTCAACAACTTCACTCTTCCCCCGTCATCTCCATTTCAGTCTTTGGCCACAACATTCCCCTCTCTCCCTCTCTTTTAATCTTTTTATCAATGTTTTTATTGTTATTGTTTTGTTCTTTTTCTGTAGCACTTTAAGATTTGCCTTCAAATGTAAAGTGCATTATAAATAAAATTCATTATTATTAGTAGCAGTCAATTTAGATTTTTGACAGAGGCAAAAAGTTAGTAAGTAAAAGTATCACATGAAGTAAAAGTATTGGTGTACCCAATTGAAAAATAAGAGTAAAAAGAGTAAAAAGTAAAAGTATTTCGCACAAGTGTTGTTAATTTGTTAAAGTGTTAAATGTAGTGATATTGATTTTAAAATGATACATATTTGGATCAGCAGTAACAATACGAATCAGTTTCTTCATTTTTCTTATGTATTTTGTGTATTTATTTTTGTTTGCTGCCTTTAGTTATATTGTGTATTTCCTCACAGGACGGTATTCTGTTTGGGATGGTGGGGGCCTATGACTGGGACGGCGGAGTGCTGAAGGAGGGGGTAAATGGAAGCATCATGCCCCCCAGAGAAGCCTTCGAGAGCGAGTTTCCACTGGAGCTCAAAAACCACGCTGCTTATCTGGGTATCTACCACTTACTCATGTTTGGCCTTGTTTTAAGAATCACTCAAAAGTGCATGTGGCAGTTTTTCTGTATTTCTAAATAGGACTTGGTTTGGTGAGATAGTACCTGTGGTAAATATCTATCATAGTTTTACACCAATCAAATGGGAGTTGAAAAAAAGTTGAGAAGAAGAGTAGAAAAATACAGGAAGTAGCGATGAGTTTTAAAATGGAATATCTCTACCTATGTTATCAACACAGACAGTTCCATCCAAAATGAGGGGCAATTTTTAGAAACACATTTTCCTGACTCAAAATAACAAAAGAAAGAGGTGGACATTTATTTTTTTGTTAGTCTAATCATAAATGTTGTGTGATTTAGAAAGGTTCTGGCCCTTGTTTACAGTTTGATTAATTTCATTATCTTTATTTCTACAGGGAGAGCCCAATGAGAGAACTCAGACTCTCTTTTTCATGAGCACCCTGTTAAAATTCAGAACAATACAAACAAAAAACAAACACAAGAAATAACTACATGTCCATTTAAAACATTACAGACAGGTCCAGGTGTGAGTATAAATGTTTATCACTAGATTATTAAAGTG
Organism: Periophthalmodon schlosseri; assembly: GCA_000787095.1. NCBI lineage: Eukaryota > Metazoa > Chordata > Actinopteri > Gobiiformes > Gobiidae > Periophthalmodon > Periophthalmodon schlosseri. The sequence continues at coordinate 66,681 of KN481261.1, forward strand.
CATTAGTGGCACCAAAGTATTCAGTTTTGCATGTCTTTGAACTGTATTCCATTTTTGGGAAGTAAAATAACCCAGAAATGCTAGATAACAGTTTTGGAATTACCTCTGTGTATATTGTATCTGCTGCCTGAGTTCAACCAGGAAGTAAAATTATAATTATCACCAAAATAAATGTATAAATAAAAAGTAGAATAGTGTCTAACCTGTCAAATGCCCATTAAACTGATATATGCAGCTTAAAGTTCTGACCTATATTTGTTGTTTAAACGTGTGCAGGCTACACCGTCTCCTCTGTGATGGTGGGGGACTGGAGGAGACTGTACATCGCTGGAGCCCCCAGATTCAAACATAAAGGAAAAGTCATTCTGTTTGAGCTCAGTGAAGATGGAGATGTCAATATCGTACAAGCGCTCAATGGAGAACAGGTACGCACTGCTAAACTAGGCCGACCACATACACAAAAACATAGAACATTTTTAACAAACTGAACTTACCAGATGTTTTATCTGTTTTTATAAGTATAATTTTGACATAAAAAACCTTGAATTACTCTTTCCTCTTGAGTAAGGCCATGCAAGTGTCAAAAGATTTATGTAAGTATATAACGTACTGCATTTTTGTACCTTGTTTTAAGATATGTTTTTCTTTTAAAATATTTTGTTAATTATCTGGAAATACCATATTTTGCACATTGATTTATGTAATTTATATCTGATATTGCAACTAAACAAAGTCAGCTGTTATATCCAAACACATATCAGATATCAGATCAGTAATTATTTGTGTCACCACTTTTTACTTTTACATTCAAAGTATTTTTTTTATATTTGTTTTGTACTCTTACTTTAGTATAACAATTGGCTTCTAATAATCTCTGTGTAACTAGAAAATGATTGAAGCTCTCCCCCTACTGGCAGCTGACTGAACTGCTCCTCCTGTTTGCAGATTGGCTCGTACTACGGCAGTGAGGTGTGTGGGCTGGACATCGACCAGGACGGGATCACAGATGTTCTTCTGGTGGCCGCTCCGATGTATCTGGGCTCTGGGAACAAAGAGGCCGGAAAAGTTTACATCTATACACTAAGTGGAGTAAGACAGTTTTTGTTTGTTGGGACTGTGTGGGGCCTACACATTTGAAGGCCCCTTGTGAGCTTTAGGCCATGTTGGAATGTTGGTACCTCCTCAAAAACATACCTGGAGTTGTGTTTTGTTTCATTCACACATGTTTGAGTAACCCTTTATTATTAGTCTGTCTACATCTCCAAACCTCAAAATGCTCCAACAATGTTCCACCTTGTGATGTCTTGAAGTGGCAGTTTTCAAGTTAACAGCTACATTTTACATTTAGTTCAGTAAAGATAGTAGTAAAAGAAAAAATCAATCATATCAACAGGACATTTTCTTTTTTTTTTTTAATAACTTGACAAAATTGAATTTTTCATTTACTATGGCTCATACCTGGACGACTAAATGATTAAACAGACTTCAGCAGAGATCAGAAATTCCAGGGCTGAAATTATCCAGATGACTCTAGTGAAGGTGTACGGAGCTTAAAAACACAGTGGAGCACTTCCTGTATTACCACATGTCACCACAAGGTGGAACAAAGTGTTTTCAGTTTGAGAGAAGAACTCAACCTAAATAATTTGTGTAGGTATCAAACTAAGTCATTTTTATCTAGCTAATACCAATATTCGACATTTGATACTGATAAAAGATAACTTAAATGTATGTTCTTTGATACTTATGATGATCATAACATCAAGCCACATCTTTAGCCTCATTTTGTCAATTCTAGCACTGATATATTGTCCACCATTGTCACCATCATCATCCCAAACTAGAAAACTAAAATACACATTATCTTCCATCTTTGTCTTGTCAGGAGGAGGTGTTTGTGGCCAATGGGACTCTGAAGGCTGAGGACCGCTCTCAGGATGCTCGGTTCGGTTACGCTCTGGCCCCTGCTCCGGACCTGAACCATGACAACTTCACAGACCTGCTGGTGGGGGCCCCTCTGGAGGACGATCACTGCGGCGCCATCTATGTGTTTCATGGACGCGGCATTTACATAGAACATAATTACAAACAGGTACGTGAACACATCTGGTATAACTGTATGTGACCGTATGCTTTTTTTGCACTATTTTGTTAATCACGGTGAAGTTTAAATGTATTTGTGTAGCTAACAACCAGCGTGGCCACAATGCTTCACACAGGAGTGACATAAAATAATGAAAAACAATACAAAAGACAGGAACACTAGTGAAACAAGGTCTAGTACAAAATATTAAAACAAGGAAAACAAGAAAAAAGTGCATCTCAACTCCTAGCATCAGCCATCTTGTGTCTTATATTGTTTTATCCATAAATAAATAATCCGTAAATAATAAATAAAACCTAATAATAATAATAAAAATAAGTTATTTCAACTGACGACTATTATACCTGTATAATGTGACTGTATAATGTTTGCCACGCCAGCAAACAAAAAAACTCTCCGAAATTTCAACATTCAACTTTTTGTATGATATGAATAGGCCGCGGTGGAACAACCTGACAACATTTGAACATTTGAATGAACAGTAAAGCTAGTATTTAGCAGCTTAAAATCTCCAGCGGTGGAAGGTAACGAAGTACAAGTAGTAAAGTACTGTACTTAAGTAGAAATTTTGGTATCTGTACTTTACTTAAGTCAGTTTTACAGTGGGTACTTTTTACTTTTACTTCACTACATTTGAGAGCAGGTATCTGTACTTTCTACTCAAGCTTCGGCTTTGAGCAAACAAAAATAAATACATAAAATTAATGAGAAAATGTAAGAAATTGAATCATATTGCAATATCACTACATTTACGCTTTAACAAATTAGCACTTGTGTGAAATACTTTTACTTTTTACTCTTAAAGTGCATTTTTAAACAGATACTTAAATACTTTTACTTAAGTAGATTTTTTCAAGTGATACTTTTACTTTTTATAACTTTTTACTAACTTTTTTACCTCTACATCTGTACTTTTACTTAAGTAACAAAATTGAGTACTTCATCCACCACTGAAACTCTTCATTGGTTTAACATTAGACTCACTGAAAATTCTCTGTTGTCTGACTTCACTCTATAGGATATCGGTACATTTAAGGATTTTTTAAAATATCACTTGGCTGCAGCGCCAGTGTAAAAATAATTATCAAAATCACACTACTTCCTGTCGAATTACACACATTTGTTATTGTGACAGGCCTATAGATAATCCACTAAAGTGTTCTAATCCTGTCTAAATGTTTGCGTTGCAGCGTATCGCGGCGTCAGCGATCTCTCCGTCTCTTCAGTATTTCGGCCGCAGTATCAGTGCCCGCTTGGACTTGGACGGAGACGAGCTGATAGACTTGGCAGTGGGAGCTCAGGGCAGCGCTGTTCTGCTGAGGTGAGGACAATACAAAACCTCTGTGTCATCTTCCACCAGGATACCTCAAGGACAACGCAACTGCTCTGAAAAACACAGAAATCAAGTGACTCATTATTACTCCGGCAGGCTTGCACACACACATTCAAATTTAGACTAAACCCAGACTAAACCAGCGCTAGAACAGGATCAAACCAAGTCTACATCAGAACTAAACCCAGACTAAATCAGCGCTAGAACAGGATCAAACCAAGTCTACATCAAAACTAAAGCCAGACTAAACCAGCACTAGAACAGGATCAAACCAAGTTTACATCAGAACTAAAGCCAGACTAAACCAGAGCTAGAAAAAAGACCAAACCAAGTCTATATCAGAACTAAAAACCAAGTCTATATCAGAACTAAACCGAATCAGAACTAAACCAAGATGATGTTTCGCCAAACTAAACCAGAGCTAGAAAAAAGACCAAACCAAGTCTATATCAGAACTAAACCCAGATTAAACCAGAGCTAGAACAGGACCAAACCAAGTCTACATCAGAACTAAACCAAGATTGAACCAGGACTGATTATTGAGACTTCTAACATTTCTGAAAATCTTGCAGCCAAAATTATCTGAAAAATTGGTTCAAAAAAATTATTCATTTTCTTATTTCAAGCTAAATTATATTGAAACTATTCGGAAATGGCATGTTCAATAATTTAGGTCACACAAGTAAAATAGAAAAATCAACATCATCTTTCTGAATGCTAAATATTGCCTTTTTGCAGTGAAAACTAAGACTAAAGATTTCTATTCTAAATATATTTATACGTGAAGGTTGTATTTACCGTCTGTATCTCTCACCTACCAAATTTGTATGCTGTATTTTGAACATTATTTCTTCGTGTTAATATTAGTCATTTCTTTCTGTCCCCAGCTCCCGGAGCATCGTGCAGATCAACGTGAGCCTGTCCTTCCAGCCACATTCGATCAATGTCATCCAGAAGACGTGCCAAAGGGGGGGCAGGGACTCCGCATGTCTCAACGCTACGGCCTGCTTCACTGCTGTGTCCCGCTCGCCCGGACCTCACAGCAACAACTTTGGTACAGACTTTCTATTTTGTACTTAAAGGTGCAGTATGGAACTTTTCTGCCGCCTGGCACTATCAAGGAGATGTTATTGTTTTGCCTGGAATGTTTCACTGTGTATTAAACTTATCCATCATGTTTTTATTTAAAGAAATATATTTAAAAGCATGCATTCTTACTCTGAGTGGGGTCACCTCTCCACAGATCTGACCCGTACCTTGGCCTATTGCTAGTGTCAGCTGTATCAGTCTTAATGCATAAGTTTGATGCCATACTGTGGAGTATTCCAGGCAAATCAACAACTTATCCACAGAGACAAGAAGGTGTGGAAAAGTGACATAGTGCACCTTTAATGAGTTTTTATGTTGAATAATCATATTTAATCCATCACAGTCGTACATAACCGTGTTTTCTGCTCCGTTGTTTCAGACCTGTGGATCAGCGCGATGTTGGATGACAGGAAGTTGTCGGCTCGGGCCCTGTTTGACGACAGCTCTAACAGACAAACACAGCGTTCAGTCAGAGTCCAGACCGGAGACGAGCGCTGCTACAACCTGCCCTTCCACGTCTATGTGAGTCTAGGGTTAACTGCAGAACTTGTGATAAACTGTGATCACTATAATATGATTTCAATGCTTTGACTAGTAACTTCCCCTAATCCTTTTGTCCATATGGAATTGATTTATTTTAATGAGTTCTAAAGAAAAAAAAAAGTGGTTTCATTTCATTAACACTGAAACTGATTTATTTACCTGTAAGGTTTAGGTTTTCTGAGCATTTGGTAAATCTACAATATGTACATGTGAGCTCTTTGAATTAATTTGACCCAAACATTTTATTTTATTAAGTTGCTATTATTTTGTTTTATTTGTAGCTTGTGATGAGTAAAAACAGTAGTCAATAACTTTGTGGTGAAGTTAAAATCAAACACAAAATCCAAAGTAATACCACAATAAAACTAAAGTAAACCCGCTCCTCTTGTCTAGGACACAGCAGACTACATTCGTCCAATCAGCTTCACTCTGCGGTTCAAGATCAATGACACGGAGAGCGGTCCTGTTCTGGATGAAGGCTGGCCCACCACTCTCAAGAAACATGTGAGGGAAATTAGTTTGGGTTTTAAATGTTTTTTTTTGGTGAAATTTTAATCAATTTTGCTTTTGTTTTTTGTCCAGATCCCATTCTTTAAAGACTGTGGCGAAGATGACGTTTGCACCACAGATCTGGTGCTGAATGCAAAAATGGACATCTCTGGAACAAAGTAAGGTTTAGATACGAGAGTAAAAGAGTAAAAGTATTAAAAGTCCTATATTACACAAAATGTGAGCTTTAAGTCATGTTATAATGTTGTTACCTCCTCAAAAACATACCTGGAGTTGTGTTTTGTTTCATTCATAAATGTTTGAGTAACCCTTTATTATTGGCTGTTTACATCTTCCAAGCTCAAAATGCTTTGTTCCACTTTGTGATGTCATGTAGTGACGTTTTCCAGTTAACAGCTACATTTTACCTTGTATTCAGTAGAGATTGGCAATTCCACAGCTGAAATTATCCAAATGATTGTAGTGAAGGTGTATGGAATTTAAAAGCACAGTGAAGCACTTTCTGTATTACCACATGACATCACAAGGTGAAACAGAGTGTTTGTTTGAGAAAAGAACTCATCTTAAATATGCAGGGTTTGTGTGTTAAACACGTGTGAATGAGGAAACAACATTATAACATGGATCGGAAAATAGCGTAATATTGGCCCTTTAAGTCTACATTTTAAAATGTACTCATTGTAAAAAAAAAAAAAAAAAAAAGTATTTCACAGTTTTTGAGAATGTTCCTAAATACAGGCAAAAAGTGACATAATCCACAAATGATATGATGATGAGATGATTCCGACTATAGGATCAGTTGTGTCACCAATGTCTCAGTAAAACATACTTTGCAAAATTTAAAGACACAGTATGTAACTTTTCTTATGGAGGGTGTGTCACCTTGTCTCTATGGAGATGTTATTGCAGTATAACTGTGAAACTTATCTGTGGAGGTGGCCTTGCTCACAGTTAGAATTTATGGTATTTTTCAGCAATAAAAACACAAAATACAAAATAGATAAGTTCAATGTCATACTGTGGAGCATTCCAGGCAAAGCAATAACATCTCCATGGAGACAAGTAGGTGGCGGAACCTCCATGCTAAAAGCCTGAATTTGTTGATTTTTTCCCATAGACAGAAGCCTTACTTGATCCGCAGCCCTCGCAGACGTCTGTCAGTGGAGGTGCAGCTGGAGAACAGACTGGAGAACGCCTACAACACCAGCCTGACTCTGCATTATTCACGCAACCTCCACTTCTCCAGCCTCAGCATCAAGGTGATTACACAGAGACTCATGTTTTTCCAATCCCACACATACAAGGATATAATCAGTTTGTCTGTTTTTTTTAGGAGGATGCTTTTCTTAAAATTGAGTGTACGGCTCTAACGACCAACAGCCACTCGTGTAATGTGAGCTACCCAGTGTTTCGGTCTCAGTCAAAGGTAATCAGTTATTTAGGTTGAACACACATCAAAACTGGGACTAAACCTGGAAGTAAACTTGGACAAGAGTTAGGAACAGGACTACAATAAGACCATATCACATCCGGACTAAACCAGGGACAAACTAGGACCAAACCAGAACATAAACTATAAGCTACACTTGTAAAAAAAAAAAAAAAAAAGTATCTTTCAACAAGCTAAAACTACAGTAAATATTGAACTTTTTGGTCTTTAGTTTAACAGGCCCATATTATGCTATTTTACAATGTTGTTTCTTCATCAAAAACATATCTGGAGTTGTGTTTTGTTTTTTTTTTCATTCACATGTTTAACACACAAACCCAGGCTGAGTTCTTTTCTCAAACAGAAAACAGTTCCACCTCATGATGTCATGTGGGAATACAGGAAGTGCTCCATTGTGTTTTTAAACTCCATGCACCTTCACTAGAATCATTTGGATAATTTCAGCCCTGGGTGCTCCATGTGTTTTTAAACTCCATGCACCTTCACTAGAATCATTTGGATAATTTCAGCCCTGGAATTGTCAGTCTCTGCTGAACAGAAGGTAAAGGGCAACTGTTATTATGAAAACAAGCAGTTCATGACATCACAAGGTGGAACAGAGCATTTAAGCTTTGGAGATGTAGACAGACTAATAATAAAGGGTTACTCAAACTCCAGGTATGTTTTTGATGAGGTAACAGCATTATAACATGGCTTAACGTGTAAAGAGTCAATTTTGTGTAATATAGGCCCTTTAAATGAAGGCTTAATAATGCAAAAGTATTTTACAGATTCATTTTGTTGTAAATTTGTTTGGAAACTGTATTTATACTGTGTATTATTGTACAAATGTGTATCTGAGTGAGTCTAGAATGTGAAAGGGAAATATTTACTTGAAAATCCACAAATGTTGCCCTGATCTGAAGGAAAAACGTAGCCTACAATAAAACCATTTTTTTTTGTTTTATTTGCTTAAAGGTCAACTTTATGTTGGAGTTTGAGTTCAGCTGCACATCACTGCACAGTCGTGTTCAGATGAAACTGTACGCCTCCAGGTACAGCACCGTAACACTGCACCATCACATACAACTGTACATATATAACGCCTATACTAACAATAAGAACCACATTTACTTTCAGTGACAGTGTAGAAAAGGAAGAAACTCTGGGAGACAACAGTGTTCAGCTGCTGAGTTTTGTCCAGTATGAACCAGACTTGTTTGTCAGCAGGTAAGTTAACGCTTTGAGCATGATCCTTTTTATTTTTAAAGAATTTACAATTTACACCTTTTTTTCTAATACAGTGATTCTAATTTGAACCGCTATGAGGTCTACCCCACGCGGTCTGTGTCTGAAGCCATAGGTCCAGAGTTCTACACACACCTCAGGGTAATGGTCCTTAAAGAAGACATATTGTGCTCATGTTCTCGTATTCAATTTTAAACTTGTAGATCAAGATTTAACATTTGTTCATTGTTGTGTTCGTTGTAAACTGCAAAATTAATCTAAAACAGCTTAATAATAGAAATGAATCATTTGACTTCAGATCTTATTCTCTGCAGCTGGACTTGAAATTTTTGCAAATACAGAGCCATGGGAGCGGCTATATGTGTTGGATGCAAACTGATTTTTTTTGGAGAGCTTAAGTCTCTCAGGATAATACAGAACTATTCAAACAGGCATTAATCAAAAAACAAATTTGAGTAAGCCAATGATAAGGGGAAACCCATTATAACATGGTTCATAAAAGTACATCGTGCACATTTCCTTTAAACTTGAATAGAAAAATATTCAAATGTAGTTCAGCATTTCTTTAAAAAACATATCCTATCTGTCTATAGGTACAAAATCTGGGTTGTTATTCTGTGAGTAACCTGGAGTTGAAGCTGCTTCTCCCGTCAGTGGCAGCAGAGGACAGAGTTTTCATGACGGTCACTGATGTCTCCTCTTATAATGTGAGTACAGCCCTGGTTTACATGTGTTATTATTAATATTTAGTCCATTATCTTAACAGAAGTGTCCCGTTACAGGCCACTGGAGTAAACTGCAGTGTTCTCAGTCGCCTGGCTCAGCTCAAAGCCAGACAGAGAGACGTCCGCCCGCTTCACCCAGAGGACATGGTTCAAAATGACATACTGGTGAGGAGTGTCGTCAAAACTAAAATTTTGATACTAAGGATAAAACGCAATAGTATATATAGTATATATATAGATTTCAATACCCAAACCATTGATACATCGACGTACTAGTTCTATGGTTAGGTTTTAAATGGCATCACAGCAATCTATAGCCCAACAGTATTAATACAGATTGAGGTCTATAGTATCAGTACTTGGTCAAATCAATATGTACTGTACTTTTGAGTCTAGTTTGAGTCCTTCCCCACTGGTGTCTGCCTCCTCGACTGGAGGAGAGAGTGATGAGGAGGTGTGATTGACAGCTGGTTAAGGGCAAAGTAAAATGGCAACAAAATTGTATTCATAAAATTGTGACTGAAAAGGCTCAGGTAAAAGCAAAGTCACTTAAAACCTGCTTATCTTCAAAAAGCTTAAAGGTCCTATATTACACAAAATGGACACTTGTTAGTTTTAAGCCGTGTTATAATGCTGTTACCTCCTCAAAAACATACCTGGAGTTGTGTTTTGTTCCATTCACACAAGTTTGAGTATCCCTTTATTATTAGTGTGTCTACATCTCTAAAGCTCAAAATGCTCTGTTCCACCTGGTGATGTCATGAAGCGGTAGTTTTAGTTAACAGCTACTTTTTACCTTTAGTTCAGTAAAGGTTGGTAACTCCGGGGCTGAAATTATCCAAATGATTCTAGTGAAGGTGTGTGGAGTTTAAAAACATAGTGGAGCACTTCCTGTTTTCCGTTTGAGAGAAGAACTCGGCCTCAGCCTAAATATGCAGGATGTTTGAGAGAAGACTCGGCCTCAGCCTAAATATGCAGGATTTGTGTGTTAAACATGTGTGAATGAAACAAAACACAACTCTAGGTCTGTTTTTGATGAGGAAACAACATTAAAACATAGATCAGACAATAGCGTAATATGGGCCCTTTAAAGACTTTAAAGAGGCATCAGTATGTTACGTTTCTCCCTGTATCCTGATGTACTGTCTGTCTGTGTATTGTATACTGTAGAACTGCAGCCGGTCGTGGTGCACTGAGGTCACGTGTGAAGTCCAGCAGCTCTTGAGAGGACAGGCCGCAGTCATCCGAGTCAGTCGCAGAGTTCATGACGACTTCTTCAGAAACGTAAGGCTTCGATCTCTAGTTACCACCAATCACCACATTTTAACTAATCAGACGAAGTTGGCATATTTAGATTTAAGGTTAAGACTTGGGTCGATCTTGGTACCACATTTGGACCACTCCAGAAGAAAACACAACCTCAATCGGATTTTTGTGTGATTTTCCCACATTATATAAAACATGTAATCACTTGTCTAATGTTGAAACAAAGCTACGACTAGTCACCAGTTTCAAGATGTATGCACACCCGTGTTAACCCTGCAGCTTACATATTCATATATGTTCTGTGTAGGCAAAATACAAATCAGCGAGGATAATAGGAACCTACAACGTGGCTGCTCAGGAAACTAACCTCATCACGCTGGGCACAGGAACCGTCTGGAGAGAGGTGAGAAGGACACAGGGTTTTTCAAAATAAAGGAACTTTTAAATTCACTCATCTCTGTGTTTATGTCGATGTGTTTGTAGACTGTTCTGGAGGTGCTGAAGGGGAGAGCCATTCCCATCTCACTCTGGATACTGATCGGAAGCATCATCGGAGGTTTACTACTATTGGCACTGATCACATTTATACTATGGAAGGTGATTACCAAAATTACTTCAATCAACCAATCAGTATCTCTGTATCAGTCCCCAAGGGGCAAGTTGTGTGAATATGTATAAAGAAATTAGTTTGGCTGAATTTACTCAGTAGACCTAAAATAATGGACCTGTCGTTTTAAAATATATATTTTTTTTATGAATACATAGTAAATTCCTTTTCATTTTATGTATTATTATTATTATTATATTTTTATTTATCTTTATTTATACAGAGAGCCCAATGTGAGCACTCAGACTCTCCTTTTCATTGGCACCTTGTTAAAATACAGAAAAATACAAACAAAAAACAAAACAAATAGGTACATAAGTCCATTTAAAACATAACTCAAAACTTTTCACAGTCTAGGACAAACAAAAGTAACACTAGATGTAGTTAAATATATGCCGTTATGACAGTTTTGATGAGTCCTATACAGGATCATTCAATTAATAATTATTCATTACTTTAAAAAGGGGATAGAATATGCAAGTTGTACATTTACCTACCATGTTTATTTTTTATTTTATTTTATTTTTTTATTGAATGTTGTTACGTTATAAGTCCAATATCTTAGTAAATAGAACTAAACCACTCAAATTGAAATGCTGATATTCTGAATTTAAGTCATTTTACGTAAATACTTTATAGTGTCTTCTATATATTAACAAACTGTGCTTATTTTGTGTTCTCTGCAGCTGGGATTCTTCACACGGAAACAAAGAGAAGAAGAAGATGAGAACCATGAGGACTGAAGCTCGCTGTAGACTTTTTGTTGTACACGATGAATTTGACTCCATCGCTGCAGAGACAGGACGCCCTGACACAGGACTGCACAGGGCCAGACCAAAGGCAGCAGCAGGAGAGTTTACAACCTATGCACAACCCCATTTTGGAAGGGTTAGGGGCACTTACTGTAAATACACTTTTGTAATTTTGAGGAGAAATAAACTTGTAATAAACCGCTACCTTTTTATTTAATACGTTTCTGTTTTTCTATTGTTGCTTTTTTCACTCTGTTTTTTTTTTTTTTTTAAGTATAATTTCTTAGATACTGAATTACAATTATATCAACTTATGCCAGGCCCGTCGACAGAAATTTGGGGGGCCAGGGCAAGAAACTCACATGGACCCCCCTCCAACATAAATGAATAGGAAGAGGGTCCAATTCTGGGCCCCCAAGACTCTTAGGCCCAGGACAACAGACCCCTTTGTCCCCCCCGTTGACTCCCCTGCATTATCCTCAAAGTTTGGGATGTGAAAAATTATCGTAAGTCTGGGAGATAAGGCAATAATTATGAATGACACATTTTTTCCTTGTATTGATCTATCCTGATTTTCAATCCAATCTTTTTTTTCTTATTAAAAACAAATTAAAACATCTTAACATGCAGTTTATTAACAAATAATTTTACCTTTTACCTAAACAAATACCCAGTTTCTTCCTCCAAAGTCTGAACTCTGCTCCAAACCACATGCTTTTACTGAGCGAGGTTTGGCTGTGGACTTCGATTAAAAAGACCCAAGCTGATAGTTAACATGATGACGATTTGAAATGATTGGATCTTGATTTGATTAAAACGTGATTATGTTATTTTGTTAATTATGCACATCCATAATTGATCACCAAAAATTTAAATCTCTCCAAATCAGCAATTTATCACAAGGTCATATCATAACTTTTATATTGCAAAAAAAAGCACTTAAGACTAAAATATTTTTCAGTTTTATTCCAACTCAAATTCTTCAAACGATAACATAGTATATCATTAAGTGTGTATTGTCATTCACAGTACTGTACTAGTGTTGTCCCTTCAGGCAGTTAAGCTGGTGGAGAAAATGTAGGATTCCAGAAGAAAGATGGTTTCATCCACCTGGTTCTCTGCTGAATCCAGCCTGGAGAAAGCACAATAATAAACGTCACAGGACAGGTAAATGCAGACAAGATCCAGGTCCAGAGATATTTGGACATGAACCAAGTTGTGTTATTTCATCTATTAACAAAGACTTATTCAACCCATACTTATGTAAATTATATATCCATTAGTTATATAATTATTAACGTCCAGACTCCTTGTCCAATGTGACAAAAAATTGATATATTTTTTTCCTACAAATGATTGATTTTTACATTTTACTTTGTGTTAAATGAGAATGATGTCTGTAATTTTAATTGTCATGATTTGTTAAGACAAAAAGTCTAATAAGTTCCTCCTAAGTCTGAATTCTGCTCTAAACCACAGACTTTTACTGCCAGAGGAGAGGCTGTAGACCTGTCAGTTAAATTATTCATGATAATTAAAAATTAGAAATGACTGAATTTCAATTAAAGTTTGAGTAATTGCACAGTCATAAGTACAGGCCCCGAATAGCATCAGCAAGAGGAAACCCAGAGCTTGGTTTCAGATATCAGGCCACAAAGCATTACAAATGAAGATGTTATATAAAGTATGCTATGGGACTGTAGTTTCAATAGGTTTTGGTGAATGCAGAAATAAGAAATAGTTTACATGCAAAACCGAAAATCTGATCATTGTCTGATTTTCTTTTATCACAACTGCGCAGGTTTTTAACAGGGACATTTTATGCATAAAATGGCAACCTAATTTGGCGAAGACTATTGTACCTTGCCTAACAAATACTACTAACAGTTACTCTAAAAACCCATTCATTAACTGACACATGTCACTAGGTGTTTTTGATTTCTTTTCATCAAAAATCTGATCTAATTATAGGCTTATCTAATTATTCTAGTTATCAGATTTGTACTGGCCATGTAAAGGTACCCACTGTCCAAATATTTATGGACCCAACTCTGTGTGGTAAAAGTCGTGTTTACTTGTTGACGTGGAGTCGTAAGGCGCCCAGCTGCTGTTTTTCGGCTGCAGTGATCATCTCCTCCACTTCGGTGAGCTGCTCTGGCTCTGCTCCACTGGCCTGCAGCGACGCAAGGATCGCTTCTATCCTCTGAGATTTCTCCAGCAAACGTCTGGCAAATAACATGGATCTTTATACTCACAAAAAGCAATATGAAATTTTATCTGCACAAAACCTGTAAGTGTGTCGGATTCTTATAGGAATTGTTAGTCAACTAAAACATGTCCTGACAATCAACTCAAAGGGGGCGTGGCAAAAGTTCTCAAAACTATTACGTATCTATGACCATGCATCTGACCCAAACTGCACTCAAGACTACAATACAAAAACAACTATTTATACACATAAATTGCTGTATATTTATATGTAAAAAGGCTTATTAAATTCACTCCTTTCTGCTGTTGTGCACATAAACCCTCATAATCTAAATAATGACTTGACTAATACAAATTCTAAACAAAATTTATTTTGTTTGAAAATGTTAATCGCTGTGAGAACGGTCCTAATTACTCATTATTCTGAAACCCATATACAGGGAAAAAAGGGAGTTGTTCAAGATGGACTTACTTGCTTTCTTTAGTTTCAAACAAGCGTCTTTCTATGAGGTTGCCCACTGTCTGAAACGCAACATGGAAATTAGCAAAAACTGTAAATACTATTGCCATATACATTATAGCTCCAAACTCAGAAGAGCATGTATGTTTTACCTTGTAGCAGTTCTGTAGGAGCATCCTTGCAGTGGGCAGCTGGTTGACTGTGTAAAGATAAAAAGTGCGAGATGGAGCATAATCTGGAGTCTTTGGGACTTCCTGAAATAAAATATAAAATTACAAGAGAGAAATACGAAAAAATTAAATAAAATTAATAAATTCGGTCTGCATGTTTGCTCACACATACGAATGCAAATGTGTTACTCTGGTTTAATTAATAGGTCTAAAGTGAATGCATCATTAAACTGGACAATTATTTCCCAATTAAAATCATCTAAATTCTTTTCAAGTATTATAAAATGGTAATTCAGTTGCTAAGGTCGCTATTAATTAGGGGAAAATTTGCAGAAATATTTTGGTTCCTGACCTGGAGTTGGACGAGGTTTTCTGAGACCAGTGTGTAGAGCATTTCTTTTGCTTCTTTAGCGGGAATCATGGCAAAGTCTTCCACCTGCTTTTGCTCTAAATGACGAGTCCGTAACAACAAGCGAAAGATGCGTGCTGACCGGGACCCAAATCTAGATAAATATATTTTTATTATTTTAACATATAATAAGAAAAAAAAACCTCATGTAATTAGAGAACGTATTATAATGAACATTTACCTCTCCTGTACAACTGATTCAAGTGTTGCCCGCGCCAAATTGGCCAGAGCTCTGTGCAAATCTGAGAACTTGGTTAAGAAATATAATATGCATCTTTTAGGTCATGTAGCATTGATCTAATGAAGCTACACCTGCTTGTCACCATAATGTTTTTGCTTTGCCTAGAATGTTCCACAGTATGGCATTAAACAAGCTGGTAACGGCACCGGTACAAGTTAGTTCAGATATGTGGAAAAGGCGAGTCAGCTCACAGTAAAAATTCACGTTTTCAAGGTATTTTTCTTTAGGAATATAAATATAATTACACAAATTCAAGATCGATAAGTTCAATGCCATACTGTGGAACATTCCAGACAAAGCAAAATAACATCTACGTGGAGACAAGCAGGTAACGGACCCTCTACCAAAAAAGTTACATATTGCACCTTTAAGTACTTAAATAAAAGGATACTGACGACAAACATTCCTCCTCCACTCTCACCAGCTTTCCCCACAAACTCCATCTGTAAAATAAAACAGGGGTCTATTACAGAATTTCACATTTACACCAATAATAATAATAATAATAATAATATATTCACAAGTCCTGCAGAAAACGTACCGGATCATCTACGAGAAGACTGAGGTACTGGTCTAATATTTGCCTCTGGATGTTGTAGCTCGATGGGAGAGATCTGAAGATTTCGTTGGCAGAGAGGGGCTTTGTGCAGGGGGCCAAAGGAGCAGTGGTCACTTCACTCATTCTCAGCATAGTCCGAACTATCTCGCTGCTGGTCTGAAATGAAATTGAATGACAAGGAGGAGATATACACTTAAAATCTTATACAAAGTGACAGAAAACAGACTTCTTTCTCTCAGGGCTTAAATTGAAGCACTGAACGATTTCAAGTTCTATGGGGGTTTTTTTCCCAGTAGAACTATATATTTGTCGCATAAATGAGTCCCTTTCAAATCTCACCTATGATAACAATGCCTTACACTTGTATTGCACTTTACAGCGTGGACAAAGCCTCTCAAAGTCAAGTTATTATTCGTTCATTCCATACTCTGTGGTGCTAAGCTGCTTATGTACCCACAACTGCCCCGGGATAGACTGACTGATGGAAGTGAGGCTGCCAGTCTTCACCACCGGCCCCTCTGACCACCAGCAGTCGCTCACACACGCATTACATTCATACAGTGGCAGGGTGGGTAAAGTGTCTTGCCAGCAACTAAGATGTTCAACAGCCATTACTAGTCTTTTACAATTTCAACAACTGCAAACATTTTTAAACATTTTCAAGCTATTTTCAAACAAGTACTATTGCAAGATTTTTACCTGGTCGAGTTTGTTGGCTACAGCACTGATGATGGTCTGGTCTCTGAAGTGGAGATGAAACCTCTCATAATTCACCTGCCAGTAAATGCCTTCATCACCATGTGCCTGAATGACAAAAAAAAACATGTTGTTACATAGCCATTGTAATATACTGTAGATCAAACTGTAAGAGTTATAAGAAGTAAAAAATAAAATGGTGATCTATTAGCCAATGTGAATGAAGCTGGATTAAGTAAAAGTATGTGTAAATCAGGGTAAAAGAGCTGCTGTCACAGAGGTTTGTTAGATTTATAGAGATAGAAATTTGAGAAAAAAAATTGAGTTCATCTGCTGAAGGTAAATGGAAGGAGGATTACTCAAACGTGCATAAGAAACAAAACAGCATTATTAGAAGTTCAAAAATATATACAAAATAAGCCTAATACTGTGGGATCTTTACATGGATATATACACCTGTGCATCAAGTTTGGGCTTTTTTGCGTTTCTTTGCTCCTCTCCCTCTTCAGTGATAAGGGGCCGTTTTCCTCGTCCTATCAGCGTAACATGGGGCACTTTGTAACACTCGGGAAAGCTCTCTGCAGACTCGGGGCCGGTGACTGGAGGAGTGGGATTATCTGAAGAAGAGGCTTTTTTCTCTACTCCCACCGGGGGGCAGCGCTGAAGGAAATGGGTTTCAACCAATTTGGAGAATGAAGATGACACTTCACTGTAATCCATGCTACGGCCCTCTAAAATTTAAAGAAGAAATCAGTCAAAGTTTCCATTATTTTTTTCTTCAGACAGCAAAAACGTAACATAATGGTTGCACAATTTATA
Organism: Periophthalmodon schlosseri; assembly: GCA_000787095.1. Taxonomy (NCBI): domain Eukaryota; kingdom Metazoa; phylum Chordata; class Actinopteri; order Gobiiformes; family Gobiidae; genus Periophthalmodon; species Periophthalmodon schlosseri. The sequence continues at coordinate 83,849 of KN481261.1, forward strand.
ACATTGCAATATTGGCCAGTTTAATACCCATAAAATAAACTAAAAATGAAATTCTCTGGCTTTTGCGTTATTATTACAATATATTGTTTTTACAGTAAAACATGTCTAAATGATTTGTGATATTATGGACACATTTGTCAAGAAATGTAGTTTTAACTTGGTTCACAATATATGAATGGTATGTGAACATCTACACACGTGGACAAAATTGTTGGTACCCTTTGGTTAATGAAAGAAAAACTCACAATGGTCACGGAAATAACTTGAATCTGACAAAAGTAAAAATAAATAAAAATTCTATGAAATTTCACTAATGAAAGTCAGACATTGCTTTTCAACCATGCTTCAACAGAATTATTTAAAAAAATAAACTCATAAAACAGGCCTGGACAAAAATGATGGTACCCTTAACTTAATATTTTGTTGCACAACCTTTTGAGGAAATCACTGCAATCAAACGATTACTGTAACTGTCAATGAGACTTCTGCACCTCTCAGCAGGTATTTTGGCTCACTCCTCATGAGCAAACTGCTCAAGTTGTCTCAGGTTTGAAGGGTGCCTT
>KN481265.1:0-52243 GCA_000787095.1 Periophthalmodon schlosseri
CGCTAATGCTAAGCGCCGCTACTGTGAAATGCTACAATTACTCTTAGTGGTTTGGCAATACTGCCTCCGTTAATCGTGCATGCCGGCAACCTAAGTGTTTAAATTGTTAGTTAACAATCACTTGAATTCGGACCAGTTAACACAGCTACTGTTGGATATCTTTTTGTTTGTACTAGCCGCTAACAGCGCTAGCTGCTGCCATTCATTCTTTCATTGAAGCGCTATACGGTTACAATCACTTGCTTTATTTGAGTATCTAATGTATTAATACTGTGCAATTGTGAATTTGTTATGGTACTAATGTGATGTACATCTGGAATTTATTTAGTTATTGCAGTAATGTTAATGAAACGCAGAATACTGACACTGGAATGTCTTATACAGGCCAGGTTTTATCTCCTTGGACTGGATCTTACTGAGCGGCCATTGTCCAACGGGCTATCGCTACATGAATGATGCTGCTAATGTGGTAGGAGATTCTGCAGCCACACACACGTCCGCTTCACCTACTCCAACACGCCTAGATTCATATACACATACTCAAACTCTGTTTTCCTTGTATCGTTCTCCTGCTAAATTGGACTCCAGCGTGGTGTGGATTATTACGGCGAACCATACTGACTGTGAAACTCTTTAGCAGAGCTTATCAACCGAACTGAACAGTGCACTTTGTAAATATTGTACATATTTTTCTTTTTTTTGATTGTCGCAATACATGGTACATGGGCACCACATCCTGCTGTTGTTATTATTGAGTACCATCTCTGTTTCCTCTGAGCCGAATCAAAACTTCTTAGCCCAAAAATGATTTTGGGCTAAGTTTTACAGTTTGAACATGTTTACCTCATATCTGGCAACACAGATAAGTCAAGTTTATGCAATTTAAAATGAAAATCTTACATACGGTTCCTTTAATTTTTTTTTTCTCAGTTATCTGCATTTCAGATACACTACATAACATATACATTTAATTAAACCAGAAGAAACTAAAATCATGTACAAGCCCTTTAAAGTCACTTCATACTTCGTGACCTATAACTCTGTAACTCCTATACAGCAGGTCATCACTGTGCTAATCCCTATCTAAACCAAACCAGGCTTCTGCACCCCACCTGACCCCATCTGACCCCAACCGACCCCACTCTCCCACGCGCATTTATCCTGGATGAGTCGTGGTTTTTTAACCCACGCTTCAACCTAAACCAGAGAGAGACGGAGAGACAGACAGAGAGTTAGGAGGGAGAAATACAGAGAGAGAAGGGGACAGAAAGAGGGAGAAAGGGACAGAGAAACTGAGAGGGGGAGGGAGAAAGGGAGAGAGAGGGAAAGAAAGGGACAGTGAGAACGACAGAGAAAGAGAGAGAGTGAGTTAGAAAGGGAGGGAGAGCGTGACAGAGAGAGAGACAGAGAGAGATAGAGCAACAGAGAAACAGATGGAGAGAGAGAGAGAGAGGGGAGAGAGACACAGAGAAACAGAGTGAGAAAGCGAGAGAGGGACAGAGAGAGAAAGAGAGAGACAGATAAAGCGAAAGATGGGAAGTATGAGAAAGAGGGAGTGAAGGGTAGGAAGGAGTACTTCACTGTTTTCAGATTAGGTCCAGACTAAACACGAATAAGCCCAAACAATGACAACTAAATATTTCAAAAGTCCAAACCACTTACAGACACAAAGATACACATTTCATATAAACTGAGTGTGAGCAGAGGGGGCAGAGTAGCCAAAAATCGTACTCAAGTAAGAGTAATGTTACTTCAAAATAATATAGAAGTAATATTTAATAAAACAATAAATAATGTACAAAATCAGGTATTTTTAAAAGATAGACACAACAATGAGGAAACTACAGTATATCTTAAAGAGCGGTGCGACAAACACAAATGTTCAAATCATTTCATATGGTCAACATGAAGCTTTTGTCACTTATAGACTCTCTTCCTCACCCCCCATCCTCCCTCTCTCTTATCCTCCCTCTCTCTTATCCTCTCTCTCTCTTATCCTCTCTCTCCCTTATCCTCTCTCTCCCTCAATCCCCCTCTCTCTTATCCTCCTTCCCTCCTACCCTTGCCTCCCTCTCTTTCTCTCCCTCATACCACCTCTCGTTCTCCCTCTCTCATCCTTTCTCTCTACCTCCTACCTTTCCCCCCTCACCCCATCTCTCTTATCCCTTCTCTCTCTGTTATCCTCAGTCTCCCTCCTACCCTTCCTTCCTCTCTCCCTTCCACACTTCCCTCTCTCTCTCCCTCACCCCCTTCTCTCTTTTCCTCTCTCTCACTCACGCCCTCCCTCCTCGCTCTCTCACCTCCCCTCTCTCTTATCCTCTCTCTCTGTCCCTCCTACCCTTCTCTCTCTCCTACCCTTCCCTTCTTTAGTCTCTCCCTCTCCCTCAATCCCCCTCACTCTCCCTCCCTCCTACCCCACCTTCCATCTGTGTCTTTTCCTCTTTCGCTCTCTTCCTCATACCCTCCTCCTCTCTTATCCTATCTCTCCCTTCTACCCTCCCCTCGCTCACTCTCTCCCTCATACCACCTCTCTTATCCTCTCGCTCTCTCTCCCTCCTACCCCCCCTTTCCTTCCAACCCTTCCCTCTCTTTCTACTGAATACCTCCTCTCTCTCTCCCTCCTACCGTCCCCTCTCACACACCCTCCTTTTTCAACTTCCCTCTCTCTTATCCTCTCTCTCTCCCTTCTACACTTCCCCCTCTCTCTCATTCACCCTCTCTCTCTTATCCTCTCGCTCTTCCTTCGTCCTACCCCCCCTCTCTTATACTCTCTCTCTCCCGAATACCCTCCCTCCCTCCCTCATAGACTGAATATGCAGGGCCTTAAGTGAACCAAAAGTGAGTAGAATTTGGCAGTTGAGAACACAGAGGAGTTGATTTAAGGAAATGTTGGCCTAACGGTCCATTTTCTCAATCCAAACAAACATTATTGCATCCCAGTTAAAACGGATTACCCAATAAAGTAATACAGAGTGCATGCCAGGTGCTATGTGTTTCATTTAGCTACTTTTATAACAATGATATCATATAGTGAGGTCATAGGATGGGGTAGGAACCATTTTGCTCATTGTAGCAGGTGATCAAGGTGGTTACGGTTATTTTTGGAACCATAAAATTAAGGGGCCGTGAGCAAAATTAGCTTCTGCCCAATTGAAACCCCCATCGCAGACGCACGGCCGCTTCAGTTTGTGCCGCGCCCCACCTCCTCCCCAGCAGATCCCCTCGGGCTTTCCATCATCTCATCATCCCCTTCACTCGCCTCAGCCTCACCTCGACCACCTCCAGTGTCCAAGCCTTGGGGGAAAGACATCTCCTAAACATCATTTAACTGGCCACACACTTCATCACCATCTTCTGCCAAAGATAACTCATACAATAAAGATTACTAATGCTGTTCTTTCGTGTCTGTGAGTCTTTCCAGGTTGAAATATTGTATAAGCAGCTCTTGAGGTCGAACTAAGACCTCTGTGTGCTGTCTGAATCGAATCAGAAAGCGTTTTATCGTCTGAGAACCAAGAATTGTGCGTCATTAGGATGCTCGGAATGCATAAGGTAAGTGAGAAACAACTTTAGACCACTGCAAACCATTTAAAAACTAGTTCTGTTTCACATTTCACATAAAAATACAAATAATCCATATACCTAGGGCGTGTTCACACTTCCGATTCAAACAAACTCTTGTGCGTTTTAAGTACGCTTCATTTGTGGAGATGTGAACGCCAAACCAGATTCACACCAAACAAACGCACATCCGGTCCATTTGAAATCAGAGGTCCCAGTGTAGTGCACGTTCGGCCCTGGAGCTCTCTTGAAGCACACCTCAGCGCACACGTTAAACAACTTGGGTCGGAAATAGGATAAAAATACAAATAATCCATATACCTAAGAAGAGTATGTGAGGGAATTAAGACTACATGAGATTTTGTTGGTTGAAAACAGCAATAATGATCTAAAACAGCTTAATAATAGAAACAAGTTCCTGTTCAGAACTGCAGATGCAAATAAAACTGTAACAAACTTGATGTAGCCTAAGAAGAAGAGGCTCAAATAAAGAAATATGATACGGTTAATTTAGAGGCCTTGTAGAGTGTGAGTGTTGGTGGTCGGAGGGGCCGATGGCGTAGATTGGCAGCCTTGCTTCCTTCAGTCTGTCCCAGGGCAGCTGTGGCTCCAATAGAGAATGGATAATGCGTGAAATAGTAAATCAACTTTGAGCGTCTGGAAAAGCGCTATGAAAGACGACTTGTTATTTTAAGCAGGTTAGCAGTTGCATTGTTACTGTAATGGCCCTATAAATAATATGGATAGACTATTATTGTAATAACAACCCTTTGCATTTTAGGAGTGGAATGCAAAAGTGGGACTGGTGCGAAGTGCATTTTTCATAATGTCTCCTTTAATTTGATCCTTTAACATAACTATTATGGCAGTAGGTTCATAAACGATTACAACCCAATCGCAAAATTTTCCATTAATGTAATTCATCCTGATGAAACACAAACATTATTGAATTATCAGAATGATCTGTTGGAATGGAGAGCGCCTGCCAAGGTCATTCACGGGGTATTTTTAAACTCTGGGCTCTTGTAGAATAATGAACTATTATTTGATTAGGTACAAACTGATTGGTTAATGAGATGCGGTTGCCGAGTTACAGTCCAAACATGTCCGGAGCCAGACTGCATGAAGGTGAGGATTCAGCTGTCTTCTATTATGTCTGTATTGCTGTGCTATTTTTAGGTACATATCTTCAACACTTTTGAACTGTGGGCTGAACCAGGACTAAGAAACACCAACTGCTCAAATCTAAGCCTCAAAAATGCACACATAAACTTTGGGTTATCTCTGCTTAATGGGTTGTATGCCATGTTTACTACTAATACTGACTTAAAGTGCATATGGCAAGTTTTCATGTTTTTCTGATTCTTTCTTGGTTTTGTGCCTGTGGTAAACATTTATCATAGTATTACATCAGTTAAGTGCCAGTTTGTGGGAAAAAAAAGTTAAGAAAAGTACAAAAATACAGGAAGTAGAGATGGAATACCTCTAACTTTTTCCATTGGCACGATTTACTTGGGACCACATTGGAGTGGGTTGCGTTTTCATGCTCCGGGCACGGCTCCGGGATTAGAGTGGGTTTGTTTGGTGCGGCGCCCTCTAGCCAAGTTGCGTTTTCATGCTCCAGGCACGGCTCCGGGCCAGGGGCAGAGCTCTGCCATGTGAGCGTCTGACGTCACCCAAATATAACTCATGTTTTCTTATTAAATCAAATCTAAATTGTATCTGAATTATACTGCGAATCGCAAAAAGACATTTAGTAATTGCTCTGTGAGATGTGGCTAAAGCTAGTGCAAACACAAAACACAAAAACGTTTGTAATTAGCTTTTTCTGCCTTTATTTCACCTCTCTTTGTGTCTACACCATGTTTTAGTGTTTCTTTATGTAATGCAGTGGGAGTGGCTCATGTTAGATGCATTACACACTGGAAATATTATATTTTATCTGTATAAGCGAGTGCTGTGCATCAATAAACAGGAAACAGCTGGAGCTAATGTGCTAGCTTTGCTTTGCTAACATGTCAGCTCAACATATAAGTCACATCACTGGAAATACGGCGTTTTAAAACAAGTCAACGTTTGGTGAGAAATTATTATTTTCTATTTATATCAGCTTTTTGTCGTCTTGAGTCTGCATTCTCTCTGTTCATCTGTTTCATTGTTGTAAAACCACGCCTGGACGCCAGGAATTTCTCTAACACTTAACAGTGCACTTCCTGATTCTCAGATGATAAAAACCTTTATAATTAGATGCAGACATCACACATCTCATTTTGATCCTAAGACCTACTTATATAATATATCTGTACTGGGGCAAGACACATTTTGCTCAAAAACATGGAAAAAAAAAATTGGGTACAGTCCCTTTTAAAGTAACTCCTCTCCTCTTGACTGAATAAAGACAGCAGGAGAAATTGGAGGAGGGAGGAGAAATCGGATCTGACTGGAGCTGGGGAGCTACTTCAAAAAGTCCGCTGAGATTTTTACACAAAGTCGGCAAAGTTTGAAAATCAAGCACGAAATAAAATAGGTCAATCACTCTGGGCATGTCCCCGAACGTGCCAGAAATAAAGGTTCTGTGTCTCCTCTTCCTCCTCCTCTTCCTCTCCTCTGTCTCTTGTCTACGCTAATCAAAACCAGATGGACTCTCCGATGCACAGGGGGCTCACTGGCTCTCTGTTCTCCCCCCGCCCTCGAACGCAACGCGGCCGGAAATAGTCCAGGTTCCAGGCCCTGAAGGCAGCATGTCTGGGCTAACCGCTAACAGATGAAGGGATGAGGGAGGGAGGAGAGAGGAGAGGGAGAGATAAGGATGGAGGGTAAGTTGCTTAAAGTATGACAGATTAGGCTACACAATTCACTAAATGTAGTTATTGTATTTAGGGTATTAAAGTGCTTAAGGCAGGTTTTCTAATTATGACTTGGTTTGGTGGGACAATGCCTGTGGTAAATATTTATCATAGTTTTACATCAGTGTCAGTTTGTGGAAAACTTTAGACTATTTATTTCACTAAAGCATGTTTAACATTATGGTTAAAGGGTTAAAAATCTTGTTTTGTCAATTTTTTTTTTTTAAATTTTGCTAAAGTTTATCATATTAGTTCCTGATTGGACATGGGCACCAGATATGACATACGTAGAGGTCTGTGTAATCCCTCAGTGATCCAGGTCTGATCCATAGTAAAAGCCAAAGTTAAATCTCTCAACTGGACAAAAAGTTGTACATACGTAGAGGTAATCCCATAACTGTTACCTAGCAACCATAATGTCAATTTGTCCCTGGATTTTGGATGGACTTTTCATTGTTGGTGACATAGGCTGACTGTCCACCCTAACCCCTCATTCACTATATTCATGGGTTTCAAGCTATGGCAACCGTCCTCCGTGGTCATAGCAATTGAGCAATTAAAATCAAATTATTACATCATTTGAATGGGGAAAGGTCCTCGCCAGGTTCCTACAAAGTCCTTCAAATCACGAAGGAATTTGTCTGCAACCCATGACTAGCCCTGCACTCTATACTGCCCTTATTCACAATTCAGATACTCAGCTCACTGGGTGAAACAAGTCTGCTAAAATCTGATAAAAGCTTATTTCTGTATAAGGTTTTTGTCAAGATGGAGCTCACGTAAACAGACTAGATTAATCATCTTTTTGTCTGAGATGTGGAAATTATGGCTCTTTTAACACCTCAAGCTAAGCTAAGGTAAGCAGCTAATGCAAGCAACTCCAGCAACGGTTTATTTAATCCTCTGGTCACCTTCAAAATTAGGTCACGTTTGTCACTATTTTTAAATGGTCATAAAATACACATAAATATTTTTTCTACTTTGAAAACTCAGATCTCTTCATTTACTTCTGCTCAGGTCTCAACTGAACCTGGGTTACCAGTGACTTAACCTGCAGATAGAGGACAAGTTTTTCTCAGTATATGGACAAGACCTCCAGAATTCACTCACTGAGCTGCAGAGGCTGCACTAGCACTGACACATTGGCTGCAGGTGTTGGGGTTTAGGTAGTGACCATTTAGAGAGTCCTTTTAGGTTTAAGCCAATTGGATTTCAGCAATGAAACTGGCAACCCAAATGAGAGACTCATGTGAAGCTTTTTTGGAGAACCAAAAAACCAAATTACAACATAAATGAATTGTATTCAAGAATAAATCAAGTTAATGAAATTTAAAACCAAAAACACACTCAGTTCCTTTTAACCCTTAGCATCAACCAACTACATTACACAGCCAGATCTGATGCCACAGTCGCTCTAATCTTTTCCATAGACTGTATATTATTAGAAGCATTTAAACACAAACTATAGGATTTATGCTTGAGGCAGTATACTGTTTTCTCACAAGAGCCCACTGATCGCCCGCTTCCTCTAGTGCAAAGCATGATGGGAAACTGCCCACAGAGTGACTTTCTCTATTGAATAAAATTAAGCACACTTGAAAAGTACGCATGAGGTATTTTGAAAAGTGTAGTGATATAACTAATAACAAATTGCGAGCCCTCGGGTGTGGAAATATGCAAGGGAGACTGCATAGACCATAATCCTTTGCTCTATTTCTGTCTAGCTATTGTGAATGAGTTAATGTTACGAGACAACTTTAGTCTTGATTCTTTAAAATGGATTAGGTAAAGTGCTAGCTTATTAAATGTCACATTTTTTCCATGTATTTGAGCAAAAGGTGTCGTGACTCAGTACAGATTTATTGCAAGCAGGTCTTGTGGTCAAAATATGTCCACTGCGTGCTGTCTGCATCTAATTTATAAAGCGTTTTATTGTCCGATAACCAGGAAATCTTAGCATGCTAGTTGTTGTTAGCATTACCGTGACAGCAAAACTCTGGTCTGAAAAGTGCTTAAAAACTCAATGTGGTGAATATTTACGGTGCTCGGAATGCACAAGTTTGGACCACTGCAAACTGTTTAAAATGAAATTGTTCAGGCTTTTAAGACAGTAAAAAACAAGTATAGTGCCTTTAAGCAACAAGGCCGCTCTGCTAATATCAGTTTGGCATATTATGTGTCCTTTAAAGATGCACTATGTAACTTTCCTGGTTGAAGTTTACCCCTCACTTGTTTCCAGGGAAATGTCATTGTTTTGCCTGGAATGTCTCACAGTATGGCATTAACCATATCTTGCATTTATTTAATTAATGGTGTTTTTATTGCCTTGAAAAAAATGCTGTTTTAAAACTGGGAGCAAAGTGCTTTTACACAGATCTGACCTGTATCTTGGCCCGATGTTGTCACCTGCTCGTCTCCTTTGGGGTAGATAATGTAAATAATGCCGTACTGTGGAAGATTACACGCAAAGCAATAACATCTCCATGGAGACAAGATAAGAACAGTTACATAGTCCACCTTTTGAAGTTGAACTGAACATTAAATCAACTTTTTTGCTACTAAACTGTGTACATGGTGTTTTAATAGTATTGTTTACTGTTTCTATTGCTTTTTTTTTTTGACAATTTGAGAGCAAACAATGAATATTTGCAGCTTTGTGTTCAAAAAACGCTGCCTCTAGTGGCCACTGCAATATCAAGTACTACATGACATCACACAAGGCTGCCCTGATTACAGCCGGGTGTTTCTGATTGCAAACGCCTGGCTGCAGGGGCGGAGATTGAAGTGTAGATACCTGTCAGACCAATCACACTGTTCTTTATATGTCCAGACCACGCCCCCGTCCCCCCTCACTCTCTTCCTTAGCCCCCCAGGTACTGCGCAGTTCAGCAGCTCTATTTGAAGTGCGGGCGAGGGCGGAGTTTAGGTGTTTAGTCCCACTTTAAAGGCCTGTAATGCTATGTTATTTTTACACCATTGGCATCTAATCGCTCACATTAGTGTTATGTCACCTGGCCACACACTCTCAGTCACAGTCCAAGGCGGATTTGCAGCGTGCCAGTCCAAAGCAGTGAGTGAAACTGGCTCTGCACTGGTCTTTCACTGATCCCTGTATGTTCCAGTCCCATTTCCCTCATGATGAAGTCACACTGTAGGAACTGGTACTTCTGTCATTAAAACGGCCAAGCCCTCAGAAATCCCCTCCAAGTCTCCTGCTCTGTGCACAGTTCAGTAGCTAGATTTAGTGCCATGGTGATGAATGGAACATTACCAAAATACATTTCCTTTTTATTTAAAGGAACTGTATGTAAGATTCAGATGTTTCCATAAACATAACCTAACTGTGTTCCCAGATATGAGGTAAACATGTTTAGATTAAATATAGCGTTTACTGATAACAATTGTAATGCTGATTTACTCTTAAAGTAAGAGTATGTTAAGTTGACTTTTTGGAGCTTTCTACCATGTTATAACCCTCTTCAAAAACATGCCTGAAGAGGTTTTAGATGTCATCCATGCATGTTTGAGTAATCTAGCAATCTCTCCTGGGCACTATTTGAACCGTTTTACAGTTAGCAGTACAATTTTGTGCAATGGTCAGACCACAAGCCTACGTCACTCATGCTTCCACACGACAGATCTCCTTAAATACACAAAAACATGATACAAAACTGTGCATAACAACTTGACAAACCTTATGCGATGTGCAGTAGTTTCATTAGAGAGATGCACGCTGATTGTGTTGTGATAGTGCTCTGAAGGGGGGTGACTTAGCGCCGGGAGCGCTAAGTCACAACAACAAAAGTGAAACTTAATTAAACATGTTATATGTTGTTTTCGACGAATTATGCATTTTCAAAACAAAAAAAAGGTAACATGGCGATCTAAATATGTGTTGGTTAATACCACATAGAAGTGTTATATCCCCTCTTTAATTACAAAAACAATGGACATGATGACCAAGTTGTTTATGTTATAATTTGGTGTGATGGTCCTCAAGGCGATTACTTAATCATAAAGCAGAACAAACCTCAAATGCGTCTCTCATTTGGGTTGCCAGTTCTAATGCTAAATACAGATGGTTTAAACCTAAAAGGACTGTCTCTGATCTGAATGGTCACTACCTAAACCCCAGCACCTGCAGCCAATCATGAATCAGTGCTAGTGCAGCCTCTGCAGCTCAGTGAGTGAATGTTGGAGGTTCTGAGCTTTCACATGAGGCATGACCTGTCCAATATACTTAGGGACACATACAAGTTTTTCTTATTCTATCTACAGGTTAAGGCTCTGGCAACCCAGGTTCAGTTGTGACTGTAGTACCTTTTTTTAAAACTGTAAGAGCGCAGACTATTTACAGTCGCATTAATACAATTGCACTTTTCTGAGTAGTTTTCAGACACCATATATTCCTACTTGAGTAATATATTTGACGGTGTAACTGCCGTCTTGAGTAAAAGTGTGGGTTGCTCTTCCTGTGTGAGTAGCTTTATGTTGACAATATGAAATGATTTGAACATTTGTTTCTTGCAACGCTCCTTCAGATATGATTTAGTTTTTCTAATTTTGTGATCTGTCTTTTAAAAAATATTGTTTTTGTTCTTCCAGTTAAATTAACTTCAAATGACCAGTGCTGACCAGACTTTGAATTACTCTTAAATGAGTAGTTTCCACAAACACTTCAGGAGTTATTTGTTGGACCGCTACTTTACTAATATTTTACACAGTACATAACAGTTCTTAGTTGACTACAATTTTTGGCTACTCTACCAACCTCTGCGGACTTCAAACGCTGACTAAGGACTATATATAAGAAGAAAATGAACTAATATGAATGCTGCTGCTGCTAGCGCCAAACCAAAAAGCCACATGAATGCTAATAGCAGATGGGGTGATTTTGGAGTTAACGTGGTAAGTAATGTAATAGCGCTGTATGTCAAAATGGTAGCGCGTGTAGTTTTTGGTTAATATGAAGAATGACAGCTGCGTACAAGTGGTGATAAAACATGGCGCCATAGCTGCTACTTTTGTGTGGAGTGTTACTGACGACCAAAAGCCAGGTCTGGACAGCTGCAAGGTTCCAAGGAAAGTAGTTGGATATTAACTCTGCCTTCCTTTTTTGCATACGGTATGGAATATAAAAAAAACTGTCATGTTTATAGTAGGACAGAAAAACTTAAAGTTAATGACCAGATTATTACTGTCTTAAAAATGTGAACAACAGAACTGGTTCATTTTACATGGTCCAAAGTTATTTCTCACTTACCTTATGCGTTCCGAGCATCTTAATTATTCACTGCGATGAGTTTATAAGCACTTTTCACAACTCTCAGAAGCCAGAGCGGAGTTTTGCTGTCACAGTAATGCAAACAACTAGCATGCTAACAGTCCATCCCTGATGATCGAACAATAAAATTATAATAAGACATGCAGATAGTCCACGGCAGACTTATTTTGACCTCAAGAGCTGCTTATACAATATATCTGTACTGGGGCAAGACACATTGTGCTCAAATATACAGAAACTACAGACCTTTTAAAAACTAACATTTTGAAATTTTATCTGACAATAAAATGGAAAAAAAAAATATTGTTCCCCTTCTATATTAAGATTAAAATGATAGATACATTTTATGGTGTGTTGTGGTGAAATACTGGACCTTGACTAATTAAACTGGTCAAGTTCAAAATGTATTATTCATCGATACATGAATATAATCGATGTCCTGTCCTTCATAAATAGTAAAATAAAAATTTACAAAAGAAATATCAGACTTTTGAATAGAATGACAGTCAGTAACTAGGTCAATTTATATGTAGTACACTTTTTGAGGATGATACTTTACCTACCTACCTTTTACATAGCTTTTATTTGTATCAAGATAATGTTTGAGCAGATGCATCTGTACTTTTACTCACAATATGAAATGAAGTACTTTGATTATCTCTGAAAATACAATACCTTCACTGTATTGTTTCATTTTGACAATTTGTGGCGTGTCAATAAGCGACTACTTCATACATGCAGCTGTTCAGTATTATAATTTACCATCATATTATTCTCTTTTACACAACACAACTTCTGGGTCACTTTTTTCAGACCAATTTTGAAATCACTTGTGGATATTGTGCGTGGGCTGAGGTGTACCAAACAACAGCTGTAAGTGTGAAGAAAACTTGTCACCATATTGTAGTATTGGCATTCAAATCTATAAATGCACCTATGTATATCTATAAAGCCACAGTATGTAACTTTTTTGGCAATATGTTTTTAGATTTTGGTTGTGTTTATCGCGCTGGAAGGCATGCATCCTTACTCTGAGCGGGCTTGCATCTCCACAAACCTGACCCTTGAGAGGTTTGGAAGAGGGCATCCTTCTGCTCGTTTCCATGGAAGTGCTGTTATGTTTCTCAGTAGGGCATAAAACATATTTAGCTCCATGAAGAATGTTCCAAAGTAATTTTTAGTTTCACCTCCAGAAAGCCACGTACTGTACCTTTAAACATCTCTCCTCTTACTTACATCCCAATCTATTCTCCGTCTGTCCAATTTCACCAATGAAATTTTTACAGTGGAATACTGGCCACAAAACACCCGTGCCATCATTAACCCTTAAACCAGTCGACATTCCCAGTGTGCCCATAACTTACCACTTAGCCCCTCCCCCTCCTCTCCCCTGCCCCTCCCTGCAGCCGGTCATTCGCTCAGCACCTCCGCTGACGACCACATGTGTGTAGTACTACCTGGGTGACGGTACTTGGGTGGTCCGACCTTCCATTGGGTGACATGCAATGCAGTAAATCAGATGCCATACAAAGCCTTAGCCGTACAATTGTATTTTTAAAACAGGAAAAGAAACACTTATTTATGTTTTTTTTTAATACATTTTAATAAAAACACTGCACAAATTTTATACAAAAAAGTTACATCATAATAGTTTGGCTAGTGCACTCTTGTGATAATACTGATGATATTCAAAGTGACGACATAAAACATTCTTTGGTTGGTAAATTTGCAAGTTCTGAGCAGCTGAGGGTTAATTCAAATCCGGTGAGACGTTCAAAGGTCATTTAGAGTTCACACTTGTACATGCAACATCGAAAATGGGACTAAATCCAGAACTAATCCCGGACTAAACCAGGACTACACCAGGACTAGAACCAAGTCTACATCAGGACTAAACTCGACTGAAACCAGGACAAGTGTGAACTCACTCTTTATGCTGCAGCTTAAAGAAGACATATTATGCTTTTGTCTGCGATATAATTAGTCTATGACACATGTGGATTATTATTTCGTATTTTAGTTATAGTAAACTGCATTATTGATCTAAAACAACTTAAAGCCACAGCATGTAACTTTTTAGACAAAATAATGACTACAGTAAAAGCACGTTTTTTCGTTTTTTTGTGTTGTCGTTATTGCACTGAAAAACATGCCTTCTTACTCGGAGTGGGCATTAACTCCGCAAATCTGACACTTCTTGTTTTGATCGAAATTTTGTTTTTCTTGACTATAATGTGCTATGGTATAAACTTATCTATCGCCATGGAGAATGTTCCGAAGTATGGTTTTAACTTTCTATTTCCATGGAATTATGCAGGTGATGTCCCACCTCCAGAAATCTCCATGAAAAATGCGGTGCCAATTTCTATGTGTCCCTTTACGGAAGGTCACTCTAAAAATCCTGTGCATCACCAAAAATATATATTATAGAACGAAGTAAGTATAGAGCAGTGGGCGTGTATGGGGGGCAGGGGAACAACGCAGTTTTCTGAGCGATGGCGTCTTGATTGCAGGAGAATAAAGATAAACATACATGAATCAGTTTATACAACTTTGAGCGGGTAAAGAAAAGATGCTAAAAGTCGATTTTGCATAATATGTCTCCTTTAAAAGTCATTTGAAACATTCTGTGAAGCTGTACGTTTATAGGTTAGATCTTGCAATAATTACATTTTGGCACACTTTACTTTCTGTAAATTAGCACATGTAAAAGCTGAAGGTTCATTTGAGATTTAGTACCACAGTATCTGTAGTCCTACCGCAAATTATGTTTAGAAATTTGAGTAATTGAATCTCGTTGCCAAAACCGTCTATTATGTCAGAAGAACCAACCACAGGAAGACTGTTTTAACAATCAGCTCATTCAATAGCTAGTCATTTAATGCACCGCCGCCATATTCCCTCCGTATGGGACATAAATTACAAAACACTTAAAGGCGCTGTACCTGATTTTTATCGTTTTTTTTATCGTTTATAAGCGCGTTTCGATACTAAATTTTCAAACTTGATTTCTTTAGTAAGGAATAGGTTCGATACTCAATACCGATTCCAATATATTCTATTTAGACAATAGAATGTGATTTTCAACATTAACTCATAGTACTTTCTTTCATATTATCATGTTGTCTTATATCTATGTAGGCTCCATAGTTGTTCCTGGGCGAAGACTACTCTATGTGGTCTCATACTTGTTCTGATACAGCTCAAGATCATTCTAAAGCTATTCAGGAAAGATTCATTTCTGTCCTGTGAATGTGTCTTTTTTAGTATCGATACCTGGTCAAATTATTATCTAGTTTCGATACTAGTTTTAGCATCAATTAGTCTCTGATTTTCGATACTTTTGACAACCCTAGAGATAAGAGTGTAGTTTAGCCATCACAGTAAAGCTAACAACTAGCATGCTAACACGCACACTCAGATGCAGACAACATGCAGCAGACTTATTTGGACCTCAAGAGCTACTTATACAATATATCTGTACCGGGACAAGACATGTTTTGCGCAAATACATGGGAAAAAAATCTGGTACAGGGCCTTACCAACATGTAAAAAGCATTAACTAGACCGCCCATGTTAAGTTATTATTTGTTACTTACATTACAACAGGAATTTCATAATAACAGGTAGACATCATGTGAGGGAAATACAAGGCGAGCACAGCACTCACTATAGTTCCATTATACACAGTTAAGGAATCTCTCAATGCAACCCTGTAATGGAAGTATTTACTACAGGTAGTTCCATAAGTCGTCTCTTATTAGTGGAAATAGGTTTTCATCATGGTGCTATTCAGTGACCAATGTGGCCAATAAAAGTACCATTTTATATTTAGGATAACCTTAATAATAACTTTTATTTACATATATTCATTTGTAGAGTTTAAGCGATGACGTGTTTTTCACATTGTGGTCTATACGTACCTGTGGGTATTGAATGAAACTAGCAAACATGTATCTGGTTAAAACCAGAGAGTGTATATAGAGGTGGACTTAGAGAGTGTGACGTCACCCATAGCCAAATGAAACCAAACGAGGCTAGCAGGTATAGCAGCTAATTTAGAGCCAAGTTCAATATTTGGAAATCCAAGCACGTGTATCATAGCAACCAAAGAGCCAGTAGTAGTAGTAGTAGTAAGGCTACAGGCTAAAGACAAAATGGCAAAATAAAAACACCAAGACATGTAGAGCGGATATGAACATTTTAAGGTGTGAATGACAAGCCTGACAGCAGCAGTTACAAAGAGAGGGGCGACCATTTTTCACTAGAATGTGAATTTGTCACTTCCTGTTTGAAACACAGCCGCTAGCATGGACGCTATGACCATTTATATATAAAGTCTGTGGTTAGAACTGGTCTCATAAAAGATCTGTATCATATCAAGACCCTCAAAATGGCGCCTGTAAACAAGAAACTGAAACCCATGAATAAGCCAATAGAAATTTGCTTAAAATCAAACTTACTGTTTTGTGAATGAATTAGCTGCTGGTATGATGACTATTACTGAAAACCATAATATTAATTTGCTGCGACCTCAAAATCTTTATACAAACACAGTTGAGAACATTAAAACAAAAAGCACACTGGCAGATGGAAATTCCTTCATTTGTAACATCTTAAAGACCATATTAATTTATTCATCTTCTAGTACCTTTATAAACATTTTGTACAACATACTGTAAATCCTACTTTACATATCCCATCATCTCTGGTTAAAGGTCCTTTGGTGAGTCTTTTGCCATAACCAATTCACTAACTCATTTTAACCACTTGTTCAAACATTCAACATAGCCCTGTCCACTCTTCCTCCTTACACAGTAGTCATCACTTTGAGCGAACCAGTGCGGAAGCGTAAAATCTTCTTCTTGAGCGCATGTGAGGCCTTAATCTTGACGAATGCCTTCTGCTGCAGAGGTCCCCCGGGTGCTGCTGCTGCTGCCGATGGGGGTGGATGGGCCAGCTGGGGCGGTAGCTGTTGCGGCCATACAAGCCCCCCGCTCTCATCCGAATCACTGGACAGAGAGCTGGAATCCGGAGACTCCGCTTCACTTGTGCTGGACTCGGACTCCCCTTGCGCCCCGTGGTGGTAGTCTTCAACCGGCCGACTGTCTAGCTGGTACTCCATATGCTGGTGATGGGAATGGTGGTGGGAATGGTTATGGTGGGGATGATTGTGGTGGTTGGGTGCGGGGTAGGCGTAGGAGGGGTGCGTCGGACGGGATTTGCGGGTGCGCTTCGAACAGTGGTCTCTCTGGTTGGAAGTAGGGTGGACCTGCACATGCGTCGGACCGTGCGGTTGTTCAGCCTCGTCCTGGCTGAGCTCCAAGGACGACTGCCATCGTCGGTAGTTTCCGTTGCCGTGGTGATGCTGCTTCTTAGTTTTGGACTGGCTACCCCGACTACCCCTGCTCCCACTCCCACTACCCGCTCCGTCGCGCTCTACCGTGTTGTACTTTCGTTCAGGTGCTCTCTGCAGACTATTTTCCGATTGCGATCTGCTTGCCTTTTTGCCTTGCTTCCGAGCTGCGCCGTTTTTGTCGCACTTCTTGGCGCTGCTTCGAGATCTTGATGGTTGGCTTTGCGTCGGTTGCGGTTCTTGATGATGGTGGGCTCGTTCTGGGGAATACGTGCTTCGGTTAAGTTTGGAAGCTCCGGAAGTTTTATGGTGATGGTGGTGATGGTGTGCGTATGCCCTGGTTGAAGCTCGACATGGCTGGGCAGGGATGTACTCCGCGTTGACTAGATGTTCTTCGGGCGGGGGAAGTTGCTGAGGTTTGGGTACCGCCGGTGAGTAGCCTCCTTGGAAGTTCTGGGGTGAATCGGGTTCACTATTGCTTGAGTCCACGTGGGTCGGAATCACCCTGCAAGCCGGATATTCCAACGATATTGACCGATTGGTGACCATCTGAACTTGCTTGGGTTTGTGATATGGACCAGGCTGATGTTGATGTTGTTGATGTTGGTTTTGCGGAAGGTGGTGATACGGAGGTGGTGGTTCGTCAATATAAGTAGTTCCTTGAAACCGTTCATGGTCCAAGTTGTGGGCAGCCAGTTGTGGCATTCTTTCTGGAACTTGCGATTGAATGAGAACTGGAGGAGTTTCAGGAATCACTTGCGCAGGCACTTGCTTTGGGGAATGCTGGTCTTCTTTGCGACATAAACTACTCTGCCTCACCACGCCAGTCGCACGGGCATCTGGTGCTAAGCTAGTACGAGGTTTTGAAGGCCTTGGTGGTAGGGCTTTACGATGGATCAGTCCAAAAATATAGGTCTCTGCCTTTTGAGCTTGCTGGTTACCCTCTTGACCCTGTTCGAGGCTCTTGAGCTCAGCCAAAGCATCTGCAAACAATGTACTTCTGGCTAAGTCGGAGAGCCAGGTGTCCCGGGGCTCAGTGTCCGCGGTCCCATTTGGGGCTGATAAGGAGCGGGGAAACCTCTGATGGAACATGGATGCTTCAACAGGTAGGCCATCCTCTTTAGCTGGAGAGACTTCTGCAAAACAAAAAAATACAGGATTAGTGCAACAATAATGAGAGTAGCAGTGTTGTCAAGATACAAAAATCTCAAACTCGATTTCGATACCAAGGATGATACTGATTATGTTACCACAATGAAGATAAAAAATGCTTAATTTTTTAGTAATAGTATGTAATTTTCAGATACAAAATAATACTACTTTCTTTATCTTAGCATGAGGTGCTCAAAATCATACAAAAACTGTTCGAGGAATCTCAAACTTTGTCCTGTTTATGTGATTTTTGTGGTATCAATACTTGCTCTTGAGTGCTCTTGAGTATCTAATTTCGATTAGTTTTAGTACGATTAGTATCAGATTTTTGATACTTTTAACAACCCAAGAGAGTAGTTTTTTTGTTTTATTATTATCAGAATCAGAATCAGAATCAGTGGAAGTTTTTGACTTGACTTTGTGTTTCAAATAGAAACAAATAAATACATTAAATTAAAACTAAGGCTACATGATTTGGGGAAAATATTGAATTACGTTTCTTCTGACAAGCATCGCGATTGCAATTTCTGTTTTAATAATAGAATTCTGTTCAAAGTTCACATTTTAAACGCATCCAGAAAAATTGTCAAAAAGACTGAAATATGAATACAATAAAAAAATCACATTGAAAAACATGTTTTTACAGATCTAGCAGTTTTTATGCAGAATAAGGCAGGAGATTTTATTGTTTGTGGAGGAAATTATGGTATTTCAAAAATTGCTGTCATTGCGTCCATTCAAATTTTGATTGGATTGCGATTAATCTTGTAGCCCTAACTAAAACGTAAAGAATATTTTGACCATTTCTACAGAGGGGTAACAGCGACACAATGGGTTAAGTGTCACCCTCAACCAAGAGATTGCAGGTTAAAATCTTGCTCAAGTTTTCCTGGAGTTGTCTACTCCAGTTGAAATTGACCAATCTATATTTTGTACCACAAAATCATTGTTTCAAATTCTCATTGCCTTTTGTTTATCAGCAAAAAAACGTACGAACAAACAATTCAGCTATTGGTGGTTTTCAGATTGGAGAATGTGATGATGTCATAATCCCAGATGGGGCACAGTTTTTCCTATCGATTGTATTTGACTGTATTTTACATTAGGAGCCCCCCAACTTTATTAAACATTATTGACCAATAGAATGCTGTGATGTCATCTGAAACCTAGCAATTAATAACAGTTTAATGGGTTATTCTTGGGCAATCTATCAGACACGACAGCAGCTGCTAAATTTTTAAACAATCAAAAATCCATTTGTGCTTTTGCCAGACCCAGGTGTATAGAAGAACCAATAGGAATAGATAACAGTCCTTGGATGCTTTAAACAACCCTTTGGCCCACTGCGGCTCGTCAGTGAGACACAGTATGCATCATAGATTGGTCTGTCACTGATTTGGGCATTTGCCAGACACTAAAATGCCTCCGTAATTACCCCAGGGCATGCAGTATGACCAGGATCAATGCTGCTAATACAGAAATAGAGTCAGATAGTGTTTGTCTTTGGCACTTATAGAGAAGTAAATCAATGTTTAATGAGCTCTGGAGCTTATTACGGCATGTTAAGCAATACAGATCAAAATGTACAATATACTCTATTAACGGTACACTATGTACCTTTCTGGAGGTGGCACATCACCATGATTTCATAGAAATTGAAAGTTAAAACCATACTTTCTCCAGGGAGATAGATACGTTTTGTGCCGTACTGTGGAAGATTATAGCCAGGAACAACCTTTCCATGAAAACAAGCAAGAGTTTTTCAATGCAATATATACTGCCAAAACGAAACTAAACTAAACCAAAAAAATAAACCAGCTTTTATTTTAATCAAATTTTTGGATAGAAAGTTATATACGGTGGTTTTAATTTTAATGAGTCAGCAAAACAGGAAGTAATATGAGTAATTTAGATTTTTGACAAGTTTTTTGACTAGTTGTTGTTAGCATTACCATGGTAGCAAAACTCCACACTGGTCTTTGAAAGTTGTGAAAAGTGCTTATCAACTCATCTCATGAATAACTAGGATGCTCTGAATGCATAAGGCAAGTGTGGAATAAGTTTGGACCACTGCAAACAGTTTAAAACAAACTTGTTCTATTTTTCACGTTTTTCCAGACAAATCTACAAGTCAGGTATCGCCCCTTTAACATGATTTTCAGCAGTGGTCTAATTTGGACAAAGAGGCCAAAATGAGTTACATAATGTCCTGATTTGGGTTTTTGGAGCCAGGCTTGACATTTTTACCTGCGGGGGGTTGGCTGTCATCCAGGACGGTGGGCAAATCTGCTAATTTCACCTCGGCGTTCACCTTCAGCTGGGCCACATGCTGTTCCAAAGACGCCATAATACCCCATGGTGTGCACTGCAAGCTGCTCTGAAAAAAAAGAACACAGAAAAGGCTAAAGTTAGACATTGGCGAGAGAATATATTTTCCAATACTCTCTCTTATCCCAGACATGACAGGAAAGCTTTTATTTTAAAGGTCCAAGCTGTCTTTTCATCTGTCAGAGAGTGGAGGTGATCCAAAATACACTATGGTCTGAAATCTCTTTGACATTTTTGCTCTCCATGTGGGTTATTTGGTTGCTGTAGCGACAGCCGCACTCTACTGGCCCGAACGTTGGATAAACACAAGTGAAGTATGATGTGGAATGCGGCATGTTCTAGATGTTCTAGAGGCCTTGTAATCAATAGCCCCAAAATAGAATGTTTTAACGTTAATGTAGAGCTGATAATATTATGCAAGAACTGCAACTAGGTCTAAGAGGTTGAAAAGGTTAGGTATGAGTATTAGATATTATTTATGTGAAAATGATTTCAGTTATGAAAAAAAAGTTGAAAAACCCGTACAGTTTATTATTCATTTGCTTTTGACTATCTGTCATTTTACTGCAGGAACATCCCCCTATGGAAAAAGAAAAGTTAAAATCATACTTGAATCACTTCATTTCACATGGAGACAGATAAGTTTTAGTGTGTAATAAAATGTAAACCTTTCTATGTTTTTCATTGCAATAAAAACACCCACAATGATTTTTTTTTACTAAAAAGTTTAACAGTGGAGCTTTTTTGTGACATATATATGGCTATTGAAATTTGTATTAGCTTATTCTTGAATCGTAATGAAGTGCAATGTAGTTATCAGCCACATTGCCTCTAACTAAAGGCCAATTCATACTTCATAAGGTGCTGAACGTTTGTCCTTATACCTGGGGCTGTAAGAACAAAATTACATCATTTTGTTCTTGCAGCTTGTTCTCGACACATCAGCTTCCTATAGTCCAACAAAGTCAGTGCACATTCACTTTCCATGGGATTTTATAGTGGTCTAAGATACTGACATTTAGAGACACACCAGCCTCATATTGTCACTTGCGCTGTATGATTAAAATCTGAGGTATAATAATAATAATAGAAAACTCAGGAGGAAATGTAATACTTTGTTTAGTGAAAAGAGCGTAATTGGAACACAGTGTTTGGGGTTGTTTGCATGTCTGAGCTTTGGCCTGGATCCTGTCTGTTTCCACTGCAGCTGCTGTGAGTGCGACCAGACGACTTCTTTCAACACTCCCTCTGATACATAGGCATGTATCACAGTGTACAGCCACGGTATCCACGGCACCAGGGACAGCACGGTCTAATCCACTACACCGAGTCAGAATATTCATCTGGATTTTGGTCATTTTTGCTTGTTAGGTTAAAGCAACTCTATGTAAGTTTTAGATTTTAAAGGTCCTATATTACACAAAATGGATTCTTTTGAGCTTTTAGTCATGTTATAATGTTACCTTATCAAAAGCATGCCCAGAGTTGTGTTTTGTTTGAGTAATTTTTTTATTATTAGTCTGTCTACATCTCCAAAGCTCAAAAGGCTCTGTTCCAATTTGTGCTGTCATGAAGCGGTAGTTTTCAAGTTAACAGCTACAATTTACCTTTTGTTCAGTAGAGATTGGCAATTCCAGGCCTAAAATCATCCAAATGATTCTAGTAAAGGTGCACTTCTTGTATTACCACATGACATCACAAGGTAGAACAGAGTGTTTTCTGTTTGAGAGAAGAATAATATGGGCCCTTTAAGTTTCAAGTGTTCTATCTGTGTCCCCAGATACAAAGTAAACATGTTCAAATCAAATATAGCTTTTCCTAATAACAATTCTATTCTAGATTACAAAAACATTGGACATGATGTTCCATTTATTTATGCTATAATTTGCTGTTTTGGTTCTGTTTTGGATTTTCCTATCAGAAAGCAGAAAGAGCCTCACATGAGTCTCTCATTTGGGTTGCCAGTTTCAATATTGAAATCCAGTTGGTTTAAACCTAAAAGGACTATTTCTGATGTGAATCCTCACTACCTTAGCATGAAATCCCAAAAATAATATGGAGACCAGGCAAACATTAATTTGAAGCAAGTACATCTAGCCAAAACCATACTAGTAGTTCATAATGTTACAGGTTTATGTAATGTAATACTGTACATAGTCATCAATTGCCATTCAAGACACCCACAGTATTTTACAGTGCATTATTCATTCACTCCACACTCGGCGGTGGAAAGCTACTATTGCAGCCGCATATGCTCTGTGGCAGACTGACAGGCTGCCAATCTGCGCCATCGACCCCTCGGACCAGTACCAACACTCACACACACCCACCACATTCATACTGTTGACATTGTCTTTGGTGTGGAAAATAACTCTAGTAGTTACCCAGGCTGTATTTGGCATTCTCTCCTGTTGAGAATTTTAGAAATGTAGCGGTCACTTTAATCTTCATAAACTTTAATGGCTTTTCTTTGACAAACATTGCAACTATTGGTTCACATAAACAACATGGGAAAATCTGCTCATTGAAAGTCCTATCCTGAGGGCTTACACATCTGTATCCTCTCATCTCCAGAACACAATTAAACACATTTATTGGCAGTGCGGATACAAATAAATTGTGATAAGAGGTAGAAACGCACGCACAATACAAAAACATATCCCATTCCCTGACTATGGGTAGGACCACATGCTCTGCTATCAAAACAATGGAACAAAAACAGTCCTCTCTCTCCCTCTCACACACAACCACTTATTTGTGAGCCCAAGGATGGGACGGGTCTGAAAGTTAGCCAAAAGCTGTCCAAACAACCTAGCAAGACATAGAAGGCGATCAAGGCACAGCAAGACAGCGGGGGAACTCAAAACATGAGCTGTATTTGAAAATGACTTAAAATAATAATATAGTTAAAGGCCCTGTATCCAATTTTCCCCCCATGTATTGAGCAAAGTACAAGAATATGAGCAGCTCTTGAGGTTAAAATAAGTTTGTGACAATAAAACACTGGATGCAGACAGTACATAGCAGAATCAGGAAGTGTGTGTTAGCTTGCTACTTGTTGTTAGGTTTACCGTCACGATAACTCTGGTCTCTAGAGCTGCGAAAAGCTCTAATAAACTCATCGTGGTGAATAATTAGACTGTTCTAAAAGCAAAAAGCATGAGGTAAGTGAGGAATAACTTTGGACCACTGCAAAAGGTTTAAATTGGACTAGTTCTGTTTTTCACGTTTTAAGATGGTAAAAATCAGATATAGCTCCATTAAAAGCAAACAAAACAAACAAAAAAAACATCAGTTCACTTTTATTGTAATGTTCTACAATATGGTATTACACTTCAATCTATCAACATGTATTTATTCAATTTCAGGTGTTTTGAGTGCTAAACATACCTTGAAAAACATGTATTCTTACATTGAGTGGGGTCGCCTCTCCACAGATGAGACCTATAACTTGTCACTTGCTTGTCTCTATGGAGATAGACAAGTTTAATGCCATACTCAAACACCTCTCAGTGGAGGTGGCATGTCCCATATTTCATTTGTGAATTGTTACTTAAAAGGCCCATATTACGCTATTTTCTGATCTATATTATAATGTTTCCTCATCAAAAACATACATGGAGTTACGTTTTGTTTCATTCACACATGTTTAACACACAAATCCTGCATATTTAGGCTGAGAAAACACCCTGTTCTGCCTTGTGATGTCATGTGGTAATACAGGAAGTGCTCTACTGTGTTTTTAATAGGGATCCACCAAACCAGCTTTTTCTGTTCCGATATCGATGTTGATACTGCTGATACCCGATATCAACTGATACTAGGACAGAGACTGAAAATATAATTTATTTCCTTTAAACATAAACAGCATAAGATAAAAAAAAAACAAAAAAACAAAACAAAAAAAACAACAAATATCCAAATGTGTTTTGTAACTACAGAACAGCTTAACAGTTGTTTAATATTATTATTATTATTATATTATATTACAGTTTAATATTATTAATTTTTGGCCAACATTAGTCAGTAAATTGTCTTATTATACTAATTTATACAAATTTTATGAAAGGTGAAAGGTAGCTGTTAACATGAAAACTACCCCTTCAGTTCAAGTATGAGTAGGTAACAGCATTATAACATGGCTTAAAGCTCACAATTTTGTGTATGACCTTTTATGACATATTTTTAGAACTCCAGATTAAAATGTTACATGTCCACAAGTCCTTTTTTAGATAACTGACGAGAAACTGACAATACTGTATTTATTCATGTTCTTATTTTAGAATTTCTTGTATTTTTTAGTACTGCAGCTTATTATTGGCTCACTTAGTCCATACTTTACTTGGCTGCCTGGCTGCTTCTCCAGACAGTGTATCATTTTACTAACCACTATAAGACTGCTCATGTAATCTCGAGCGCATATTCTCAAGTCACTTAAACAAAAGAGCAAATGTAAAGAAAGACACAAACTGACACCTGGATGTTGTAATTTGTGCTGTCTTTTGTTCTTTATATTCAGTGATCTTGCCCAAGGACACAACAGTAACATGTTCTGACCCAGTGTTTCATAAGGCTCGCTGTCCTGGTTTGGTTTTAATTTGATCCCGGGTCAGCTCTTACGTAGTCTCGGTTTATTTTTGAAAAGTGCACATGGGCAAAAATACCCACTAAAAGTAGGGATGGTTTAAAATAGAAAGTGATGATTTCTTTTTGGTTTTTTTTGTTTGTTTTTTTTACCATTATTCATATGTGTTGTAGAATCTGTATAGTCCAGATAACAATTACGATTATTTATACTTCACTAGTATCGCTGGAGCCCTAGACTGATGGCAGACTGGGATGAAACATAAGAATACACAGACTGGGGCAGCTTTGAAAAATATTGGTACTGCATATATGAGAATTACTTTGATAATCCTCGACAAAATCCTACAAATTGGCCGATATCGATATTAGCACCAATATACTGCCAGTCCCTATGGAAAACGCACCATATTTCTGACATGATAATTAGGACTGCTTAATATTGGCAATATTGTATTGGCTGGTGCAACAATCGATATCGAAAATAAAATAAATGAATCGCAACAACACAAACTTCTCCATTTTACAGAAGTGTTTTTGGAAAGTAAAATGGACCAAAAGGCAGATTGTATTCATAATTTCCCATTGAGTCCTCCATTAGACTTGGGTTGGCGTTGGTGTGGTCTCTTAAGGTTTTATTTTGACTAGTAGATGAAGGCGTGTGTAACCGGTTCATATATATCTGTATAATTACACAAAATAGTGCTTTTGTTTATTACAGTTTTGTTCATACCTGGCGTTTGATTTACTGTGCAGCCTTGGTCCTCCAGCTGCTTCTTCTGTATTTTTGTTTCTTCTTCACGTGACCTTCGCCTTGCCCTCAGTATAAATTCGGGGTTTGACCGCTGCCTCTTCCCTTTGTAAATCAAGTATTGGGAAAAGGTCACTCATCTATTTTAATTGCATGATTTAAGTGTCCTTTCGTTATAATTTTTGTCTTTATTTTCATCCATAATTATATTTAACTTGATATGAAGTTCTGATGTTGTTTTAATTTATTCATGTGAAGATGTGCGGGGAGATGCTAACTCTGTCCATTATCTTCTCCCTGTAGTTTGGGCTGGACCGATTAATAGCGGCACATGTTGATCCTATTTTCTATTATTTAACCAAATTAAACGGAGAGTGCCTCCAAAAGTTCCCGCTGCGTCCCTTGGCTCCTTAATGCACCACAAATGCAGAAGTCCACCGGTCACACGTGTGCCTTATTCGCTTTAATTTAGCTGAACTTATTGTGCCAAAAAGTATATTAAAATACCGCAATAATATCGTTATCGCAATAAAAAACAACAAAGTTATCGAATATCGCATCTTTTTCTCATATCGTGCAGCCCTAATGACGGTCTCTTTTGCCCTCAGCCTGACTTAGCCACCATTGCTTTGTGGTTTGTGACCTGTGAACTTGGGTCTGTTTGCTTTAGTTGACGGCCCCCTAGAGTGGAGCAGAGCCAGACAGAGGCGCTGTGGTCGGACCCGCAGCAGTGGAACAGGCTGCCTCTTCAGCTAAGTACTCCTCCGTCTCCGGGGGACCCTAAAACTTTACTGAGAGCCCATTCTTTTTCACTGCTGTCTCTACGGGTCAACAAAAGAGCTTGTGTTGTGAGATTTACGCAGTTTTTTTTGGTCTAACATCTGTTTTGCTTTGATTTCTAGCATGCAAATGACATGAGATTATTATATTATCCTTTCATTCGGCTACTTGGTTATGACACACACGAAAATGGGATTTAAAGGATCCATATTATGCTATTTTCTGGTGTATGTTATAATGCCCTTTCCTCATATAAAAATAACAAAAAAAAACAAAAACCAAAACATACCTGGAGCTGTGTTTCGTTTCATTCACACGTTTAACACACAACCACTGCATATTTAGGCTTTAGTTCTTGTCTCAAACTGACAATAATAGAGGTAATAAGAGTAATACAGGAAATGCTCCATTGTGTTTTTAAACTCCACACACCTTCACTCTTCATTTGGATAATTTCAGCTCTGGAATTGCCAATGAACTTAAGATAAAAGGTAGCTGTTAACTTGAAAACTACTGCTTCATGACATCACAAGGTGGAACAGAGCATTTTGAGATTTGGAGATGTAGACAGAATAATAATAAAGGGTTACTCAAACATGTGTGAATGAAACAAAACACAACTCCAGGTATGTTTTTGAGGAGGTAAGAGCATTCTAACATGGTCGAAAGCTCACAGGAGTCAATTTCTGTAACATAGGACCTTTAAATGCCGATAGAATCAACACAAAGACAAGGGGGGCACGTTAATAAAGCTGAAAAATATTTAATTGCGTTTTTTTCTACCAAATGTTCTAAGTTCTGCAGTTCTGAACAGGAAGTGATTGGATCTGTTTCTATTATTAAGCCATTTTAGATCAATATTGTGGTTCACAATGAATAAAATGTAAAATGATTATCTAGGTATGTTATAGTTTCAAACGTCTTCTTTAAAGGTGTTGCACCTGATTTTTACTGTTTCAAAAACGTGAAAAACAGAACTAGCTCATTTTAAACATTTTGCAAAGATCCAAAGTTATAAGGCACTTACCTTTTGCATTCTGCTCATCCTAATTATTCACCTTGATGAGTTTATAAGCGCTTTTCACAACTCTGAGACCAAAGTGGAGTTTTGCCGTGAGGGTAAGGCTAACAATAGCTAACATGCTAACGCGTATTTCCTGATACTTTACCAATAAACCACTTTATAATTAGATGCGGGCAGCGAACTTTGACCTCAAGAGCTGCTGATACAATATACCTGTACTGGGGCAAGACAAGTTTTGCTCAAATCTGGTACAGAAATAAAGCAACATTCTCTTGTCTACAATGCACAATGTTTTTTGCCTCCTCATACTCCTCCCTGCATGGATTTCATAAAGCTTTATAACGCATTTAATGAAAACAGCTTGTGTCAGCACCAGAGACATGGAGATCTCGGTGTGGTGACGTTGGCCCCAAAATCACTCCAGGAACCACTTCCCAATCCACATGTTTCTACTCTGGCATAAAACATACCAAATGCTCCATCTGAAGCTTTAATACCACCTTATTTATGGTTTTGTTACCAGATAACAGACTAAAATGAATCAAAAATGACACGGTAAAGGTTTTGAAGTGCTACTATTTGTCAAAGGTAATATCCCGAGTTGGAAAGTACACAATGGACATAAAACAGTTGTAAGTGGTCTAATAGAGTCGGAGAGGAAACATTGGCGCTACAGGAGAGCTATAAAGAGAGAGGAGGTGACCAAACATGGAGACAAAGAGTGTAGTGAGGAGTGGGTTGGAGAGCCGTGGGAGATTGGAAACAGAGAGAGGAAGTGAAAAGGTCTATGGAGGATTTGCAGTGAAATAAACTTGAGCATAACTTCAGAAAATCTATGCAACTAAATGGTAAATGGTCATATTTATAAAGTGCTTTTCTGCACTACCAGTCAAAAGTTTGGACACATACTTTAAATGAACACAAATGGAAGTAGTAAACAAAAATGAACTTGTTTTAGATTTTTTTTTAAATAGCCACCCATTGCTGTGATCCCCAGTTTGCACCTTTTGCATTTCTTTACCCTGACGCAGGACAACAGTGAAGTGAAAACCATTTCAGGTAACTTCATCAAGAAGCTCACTGATGAAAAGCCAATGGTTTGCATAGCTGTTGACAAAGCAAGCGGTGGCTACTTTGGAGTTATTTAACTATGTTTTTATTTACTACATAATTCTATACATCTTGCACCATATATTTGTGTATATAAAATCCAGAAAGTAGTAAACATACACAAAAAAACAATGAATGAGAAGGTGTGTCCAAACTTTTGACTGGCACTGTACCTTCAAGGCACCTTCAAAGTGGTTTACATCATTCAACAAACACACTCAATCTGATAAGGTCAAGCAAGTGTGTGAAGTGTCTTGCCCAAAGACACAATGTCATTATGCCGTACCAGTGGTGGAAATCAAACCTAATAAAACCAACAACCTAATAACAGTCATATATCATCTTCCACACTCAGCATGCAATACTGGAAATGGGAATTGAACTACCAATCCCTTTGACCACCACATAATACATGCTTACAATCATTCATACAGTGCCACAGTGGGTGAAGTGTCTTGCCCAAAGACATGAGGTTAAGGGAATCAAACCACCGCGCTTTTTGATCATCACCTAACACACACGTCCTTTAATTTATGCATCACGATTGTAAATTAAGTGACTCGTCCAAGAACACAAGATTAGTATTAATTTATTGCACACCTAAAATCATTCCTACAACAGAAAGGTGTTAAAGGTCTTGCTCAAAGACACAATGTATATGAGTCTATGTGTCTTATGCTTGTTCTGATACAGCTCAAGATCATTCTAAAGCTATTCAGAAAAGGTTCATTTCTGTCCTGTGAATGTGAATGTTTACATTACCGATACCTGTTCAAATGAATATCTGGTTTTGATAATAGTTTTAGTATCAATAAGTATCTGATTTTCGATACTTTTGACAACCTTACTGTACCGGCAGTGACAATCAAACCACCAACCTCCTTGATCACTTTCTAACACGCATTAACAATCATGCGTTTCTTGTCAGTATGGTTCTGGTTTGCCTCTATCCACTCTACTTTCGCTCCGCGTTTTGTCTCGGATCTGTGGCCTTCTCTGCGCCACAACAAAAGCAAACCCAAACATCTAACAGCTGTGGTAGAACATCTTACGCAATATTTGGCCCCACACTAAAGAACGCACCATTCAAAACGCTTTATTTTAAGAACATTAAAAACTTCAAATATCCCAACGTTATAAGGTGTCGTAATGGTTTTCGTGGGCCAACTCCGCACTTGTACAGCAGCAGTGCTCTGGTAGTGATTAGCTGTTATACAACCCTGGCATAAATAGTTTAGTGTAGGAGCAAAGAGTGACTGGATACTGTAACCTGCTCCATTTGAGGGTTAATCACCTCAAAGTCGACACGTTTCTGAAACTGAGCAGCTGTCTTATTCTAATGCGTGCGTATACCCGTATCCAAAATGATTAATTACTTAAAGGAGCAGCACCTGATTTTCACTAGTTCATTTTAAATGGCCTGCAGTAAACGGTAAAAAGTCACATTTTTATTTAAGGGCGCTCTCCCACCTTCAAGGCACTCAAAGCTCTTTCCATCAAGGAACCACTCACCCATATGTACGCAGACATGAGGGGGCGAGGGGGGCTAAGGACCAAGGACACAACAACAGCCTTCACCGCCGACCTGTGGGTTAGTGGATCTGCCTGCTCTACCAATGATGTTCATGTCAAGAGCGGGATTCGAACCGCCAACCTTTGGATCAGAGGACAAACACTCTACTGGCTACTGTCGCCCCACAGTGGTTTAAAGTTATTCGTCACTGACCTTATGGATTCCGAGCGTCCAAATAATTTATGTAATTTATTTTTAAGCAGTTTTCACAGCTTTCAGAGTCCAAGGCGAAGTTTTACCATCACGGTGATCATAACCGCGCACTTCCTGATTATGAAGAGAAAACGCATTATAATTAGATGCAAATTTATACAATATTATCTGTACTGGGGCAAGACACATTTATTTTTTTTTATCGGAATGAGTTTACAAGCACTTTTCGCAACTTTCAGAGACCAGAGCGGAGTTTTGTTGTCACGGTCATGCTATTGCTAACCACCATGCTAACAGTGCACTTCCTGATTATCTGATCAGTTCTGATTTTGACCTCAGCAGTTGCTTTTACAGTATATCTATACTGGGGCAAGACACATTTTGCTCAAATACATGGAAAAAAATGGAGGCTCTTCAATATTTTTTTTTTAAATACACGATTATTTAGGCTAACTTTACATAGTCATAGCAAATGCTCATTGTTTTCTTTGTCCCTGGCTAAGTGTGAGAACCAGACAGCTTGTGTTTACCCACTGTTAGGTCACTGGAAAGGATTTCAGACAACTGGAGAAGCACGAGCCTGCCATTTGTTTTTATAAGCTTGCTTTTGCACTGTAATGAAACACAAAACTTCATATAATACCCCCATCGAGTAAAACACACCACGACCCAAGACTGCTACAAACCGCACACATTAGCGACCGACATGCTAACGCTCGTCAAACTTACCCCATTTTACAAGTCCTCCTCCGCAGCTGTTCAGACCCAACCATGCAGGTATTCAGTCTGTCATGTCATTTAAAGGGCCTGATCTATGTTATGATGTTTCCTCATCAATAAAGTTTTATTTCATTCACACGTTTAACACACAAATCCAGCATATTTAGGCTGAGTTCTTCAAATGGAAATCACTCTGTTCCACCTTGTGATGTCATGTGGTAATACAGGAAGTGCTCCACTGTGTTTTTAAACTTCATACACTTTCACTAGAATCATTTGGATGATTTCAGCCCTGGAATTAACCACCTTTATTGAACAAAAGGTAAAAGGTAGCTGTTAACTTAAAAACTACCACTACATGACATCACACAGTGGATCAGAGCATTTTGATCTTTGGAGATGTAGACAGACTAAATCTGCTGGATTACTCAAACATCCGTGAATGAAACAAAATACAACTCCTTGTATTTTTGACGAGGTAACAACATCATAACATGGCTTAAAGCTCACAAGAATCCATTTTGTGTAATATAGGCCTTTTAACCATGGGACGGCGTGTAACGAGAGATTATAGTTATAAAACTGGATAAGTGCGTGAAATTCCGAGTTTTTTCCCAAACATAATCAGGTCTGCGCTGGCCCCGGAGAATGGAAAGCTGTCGCCGTTGGAAGACCATTGTAAACAGTGGTGAGTTGAAAGCCGCGCTAAACTTAAACACTGGTTCCAAACTTTCCTCATAAGAGAGACCGCAGCCACAAGCGGCACGGCTCTGGTTTAGGCAGGTTGCTATGGGAATGTTTAAAGGGCTTGTAACAGATTTTTTTTCTTCCCATGTATTTGAGCAAAATTTGTCTTGTCCCAACACAGATATATTGTATAAGCAGCTCTTGAGATCAAAATACGTCTTCTGTGTAATGTCTGCATGTGATTATAATATATTTAATTGTCTGGGAATCAGGAAGTGCACTGTTAGCATGCTAGTTGTTAACATCACTGTGACCGCACAACTCTGGTCTGGCCTCTGAAAGTAGGGAAAAGTGCTTATAAACTTTTCTGAATAATTAGGATGCTCTGAATGCATAAAGTAAGTGAGGAATGAGAAGACTGCAAACCGTTTGAAATTCAGTTTTTCACAATTTTAAGATAAAAAAAAAA
Organism: Periophthalmodon schlosseri; assembly: GCA_000787095.1. NCBI lineage: Eukaryota > Metazoa > Chordata > Actinopteri > Gobiiformes > Gobiidae > Periophthalmodon > Periophthalmodon schlosseri. Next base: position 32,379 of record KN481265.1, read on the forward strand.
AATCAGGTATGGCGCCTTTAATATAGTCTGAGCACAATATGCTGAAGGATTTCACTTTTGAGTTGATTGAGTTGGCTAAAGTAGCATATTCATATAAACAGTACGATAAGCAAACCTGCCAAATTCTAGCTGATTTATTTTGACTTGGAACAGGCCTACTTTGGGTAATTGGATGTGATTTCACTTTAAAAGCTAACATGTTGCATCGCTTCACTGCACATCAAGTGTATTAATAGCCTAGTCATCACAATTACAGCATTCAGTAAGACAAAATGTGCGTAGTGAAGCTGTTTTCAGAATATTTCTTTCACGTATTTTGTATCTTTAATAAAGAATTTCAGAAAAAACAGCAAAACAGTAGGCTACATTTTTAACAAATTAGAAAATCGGTGTATAACTAGCTACTGCGGCTTCTCGCACATTGCCACCAGCTGCTACATGCCAGTGCCTGAAATAAATGACACAGATTTGATAGAGTTATGCTGTAGCAATTAGCAATACATGATCTGAAGACCACATGCTAGTCCATTAAGAACAGTTTGTGCTAGCTACCCTCATGTCTTAAGAGTCCTGTCTTATACAAATTTGCATGGTGGCGTATATAGGGTAATGACTGGATTTTGTATTTATTTATTGGGGCAGCTGCTTAACTATTTAAAGGAACCAGTATAGTTCTGAAAAAAAAAATATTGGTGCCGAAAACTCGTAACAAAAGTATAATTCTTTTGATAACAAGTTTTTCTGCCTGGTGTTGGGAGAGCTCTTTACAAAGTTACCACGTAGTGTGACCGCAATGTTGAAAGCTATAGTTTTACTCAAATAACTGCTTTTAAAATTTATGAACATTATAATTCTGATTTAATCTAGGGAATCATGAATACAGAAAAAAAGTACTCTTCAGGTACCAGCACCAAAAATCAGGTATTGTCCAAATTACTGGTGTCCGCAAAAATGTTGCCAGCCCTAGCTACATACATGTTCCCATATTTAACAAAACAACTAGGCCAACATGACAGAAGAAAAATCCGTAGTCCAACTAAATATAAACGGTATGCAGCTGTAGCTTGTTCTTGTAGCATTAGCCAACTTTGGCAGGCTAATTACGTCACCCAAAATGTAGGTAGGTTAGCGCACAACGTGTAGCATCATAGTTAGCCAAAAAAACAGTGTTAGCCTACTTTGTCTTGACTTGTCTACGCTAACTGAAAGAAACAAGACCTGCGCATTTGTGATGACAGAAATCGATGATAGATTGCCTTTTAAACAACCTGCAATCAGTTTGACTCAGGATAAAATAAACATTAAAATTACAGGACTAGGCTGTTGTTGAATCCTTGCGTTGTCTCTAAATTGTGACTAAATGGGAAAGCATTACCATCTGTCAGTAACATGACTATGGGAGACACCTAAGGCATCAGCAGACATTACAGACACATGTGATTCATGTCGTCATGGGTGTCTTCAGGCGGCTGCTGCTATAACACAGCCATTGTCCATTAGTTTTTTGTTTTTTTTTGTATTCAGTTGCTCTGGTGAAAGTCTTGTGGATGTGGTTTTTTGGTTTTCAGGTAAGACATGAACTAGTAACCCTTTGATTAGAAGATGAGACTATAAGCCGCACTAGAACAATTAAAAGCTCTGTACCCCATAATCAGGTAGTGCACGTTACCATGGTGGTAGCTGTGAAAAGCTCTTATAAACTCATTCTGTTGAATAATAATTTGGATGCTCGTTCATTTTAAAGTAGTATATTATGCATATACTACTTTAAAATGAACGTGTTTTTTTCCACGTTTTTAAGACGATAAAAACCAAATGCAGTGTCTATAACACAAAATAAAGTAAAATATTATAAGAACAACAATTTACAGTACACTTGCTTACACTGCAACTTCCAAAAGCACATCAACACATTTGTAAAGAGCAAATGGGTTGCGCAAGGATACAATGGCCAAATACATCGCTAACAATAAGATAGGAAAATATAAAGAACACATATTATGCCTTCTTTTGACTTTACTTTCCTTTTAAACATGATTTTGGTCACTTTGGGATAAGTATTTCGCATTCTAACACCGTCTGCTGTCAGCAGTGAGAACGCAATTTGTCCATAGAATGAGTCCAGTGATGGTTTATAGGCTTAAAAACTTCGCAAGAGACGACTTTGGATCAATGAAACAAGCGTGAATGAAGCAAAAATACATCTCCAGGTATGTTTTTCATGAGAGGACAACAGTAGGCTATAAAAATAAAAATTTCCGTAAGATGTGTTCTTTAATAGTTGACAAAGATGAACTGCTGGCCTTTCTAAAACTAGCATAAATCATGTTGACATTCAGACAGTGGCATTGCGTTTTTTAGTTACTTTTGCAATATTGTCAAAACACAAAGTTCTGCTGACCCTATCCCGTGATGTCCATAAAGCATGTCGTGTTGTAATATGTTTACACCGTCATGATAATGTCTTTACAGAGTTCATTAGACAGTGGTGGAGAGTCGTTTGTCAGCACTGTTCCTATGGGCTTTCCTCAGTACTCACGCACACTGGAATGTAGCACACTGCAGCTGTTATGTAAAACAATCAGCGGGAGACACCTAATTGAGAGCATATGATTTTAGCTGTTAGCCTAGCATCACCCTCTCACAACAACGCAGCCCTACTGCAGCAACACAAGGAAGAATACAAACTGTTTTATGTCAAAATTAGTAGTATTTCTTAATATACTAAACATAGCGCTCATTCAAAAGTGTTCTGACCATAGACTGTATATAGAAGTGGCCTGAGAAATTGTGACGTCATAGGGACTAAAAAACATCATGGATTTCTGCAGCAAATCAGCAAAGCACTAAACTGTTGATCTGAGGTGAGAGAAGTGTGATTTTGTTTGTAAATGATAGGTGACCAATGAGCTCCTTTGCTTCACATTTGTCCAAAAAACAAACATGTTTGGTTCTGGCTTGAGATTGCTTCACATTCGTCCAAAAAACAAATTAAAAAAAAATCTAGTTACACAAACATGTTTGGTTCTGGCTTGAGATGCGATGGAGGAAGTGGTGACCAGACTGATTTGCCAGACGACAGAATTACAAGCCTGACAGAAGCAGTTACAGAGAGGGACCATGATTTTTCAATAGAAAGTGAATCACGCCAATGCTCACTTTCTATTTTCAACGTGGCGGCTAAGAGGCCAGCTATGTCCATCTTTATATACAGTCTATGATCCAGGAGCTTATCGGGTTGTTCCACGGCTCTTTTGTTTATTTTTTACATTGTTTTTGGGCCAGCTATGTCCATCTATATATACAGTCTATGATCCAGGAGCTTATCGGGTTGTTCCACGGCTCTTTTGTTTATTTTTTACATTGTTTTGCTAATGTATCACTCTGTATGCTCTGTATCTTTACTTTTTTTTTACATCTGATCACATACATAAAGATTTTGACATTCAATTCCAAGCTCTTTAACATAGCCTGTTATTCTGCACTAAAATTCACAATTCCAAAATATGATAAATGCATTCTTTAGTATATTATGTGATGGTATTGTATAATGTGATTTGCCACCACAAACAAACCATAAAAAGGATAGAATTTTGTTTTATTCGCACAATTAAATAGACTTCCTGATTGGTGAAGTTGTCTCCTTCTGACCTAAACAAATAATAGCCATGCTTCTAATTGGCCATTTAAACATGCATCACTCCCCACTATTTCCAGCAGAGGGCATGAGACACTCCAAAACAACTACTTTTACATACATATCTATACATGTTTTAAGGGTCTGTACCTGATGTTTACCTTAGGCATTCTGAGCATCCTAATTCATGTTAAGGGTCTGTACCTGATGTTTACTGTCCTAAAAACAAACTGAACTACAACTTTTTGTCCAGTCGACAGATTGTACATTTTGTTTTTACTATGTCCTAAAAACGTGAAACTAAAACCTTATTAGACCCTTATACGTTATATAAACATCTGATATCATCCACAGTAGAGTTTTGCCATCAAAGTATTGCTAACAACAACTAGTATGATAACATGCACTTCCTGATTAGTCGCCAATACAGCAGACTCATTTTGACCTAGAATTTATGCAATATATCTGTACTTGGGCAGGACAAAGTACATTTTGTTTTTACTATGTCCTAAAAACGTGAAACTAAAACCTTATTAGACCCTTATACGTTATATAAACATCTGATATCATCCACCTCCACCAATCATTAAGACAAGTTGACGATGTATGAAGTGGGTAGACCGTGATCAAACCTCCACATAGTAAGACCAATTTACTGATGAATACATGAAACAAATGGAGTACAGGTCCTTATTAGACCCTTACACGTTATATAAACATCTGATATCATCCACCTCCACCAATCATTAAGACAAGTTGACGATGTATGAAGTGGGTAGACCGTGATCAAACCTCCACATAGTAAGACCAATTTACTGAGAAAGAAACTCAGGCGGTTGCCATTTTTTCCTAGACCCTCATGTTTATACATAGCCTAATTAGCTATTTCTGGTGGCTAACTTCCCCGTTGCCCATTAAACCCCCTTTTTGCGGTCTGCTCCATTTCCGTTGCCAGAACTCGCTCATGTTGTGTACAAACATCACGGCTGTCGGACACGCTGTTTCAATCCGGGCCACACACAATCGCTGCAGTTGGAATCGTTTCAGGAATAATTTATCTCCCAGATGAAAACTTGAGATTACAAACAAAATCAAATTGAAGTGCTCATAGTCTTTCCCATCTGTAAACTATTGTAACCATTGATCTAGTCTTATTAAAACGCTATTAATCATTCAAAGCTGTTCTTTCTGGAGGCAAGGCAAAGCTAAATGTCCCGTCAGCTAATGGGATGTCGCGTTTCATTAAATCTATAATAAATTACAAACAGAGATGCCACAAGATGATGACTGAGGATTTTGGAAGCAGCAATAACCATTTTAAAGATCCTACATTACACAAAATGGATTTTTGTGAGCTTTAAGCCATGTTATAATGTTGTTACCTCCTCAAAAAGAGTTGTTTTGTTTCATTCATGTTTGAGTAACGCTGCATCATCAGTCATCTCCAGCCAAGAGACACAGTCCCTGCAGCGAGTTCCGGGTCTTCTCCAGGGTATCCTCCCAGTGAGACATGCCCGGAATACCTCCCCAGGGAGACGTCCAGGAGGCATCCTCAGCTGACTCTTCTCGACGTGGAGGAGCAGTGGCTCCTGACCATAGGTGAGGGTAGGAATGTAGATTGACTGGTAAATCAAGAGCTTTGCCTTTTGACTCAGCTCCTTCTTCACCACAACAGTCCGGTGCAGTGTCTGCTGTCTGCCTGTCAATCTCACGTTCCATCCTTCCCTCACTTGTGAACAAGACTCTGAGGTACTTAAACTCCTCCACTTGAGGCAAGGACTCCCCGCCCAGAGAGGCCAAGCCACCTTTTCCGGTCTAGAACCATGGCCTCGGATTTGGAGGAGCTGATTCTTATCCCAGCCGCTTCACACTCGGCTGCAAACTGCCCCAACCTGCCCCAGTGCTGCAGGTCCTGGTTCGATGAAGCATCAGGACAACATCATCCGCAAACAGCAGAGATGAGATCCTGTGGTTCCCAAACCGGACCCCCTCCGGCCCCTGGCTGCGCCTCGAAACAACATCATCTGCAAACAGCAGAGATGAAATCCTGTGGTCCCCAAACCGGACCCCCTCTGGCTACTGACTGCGCCTAGAAATTCTGTCCTTAAAAACAGCGAACAGAACTGGTGACAAAGGGCAGCCCTGGCGGAGTCTGGGAACAGGTCTGACTTACTGTCGGCAATGTGAACACAGCTCCTGCTCCGGTCATACAGGGACCGGACAGCCCTTAGCAAAGGGCCCCATACTCCCGGAGCACCCCCAAAGGACATCATCTGGAGAATGCATTCTCCACATTCTCAAAGCATATGTGGACTAGTTAGCCCTAGACCGATGGAGAGTATAAAGCTGGTCCAGTGTTCTGCGACGAGGGCTAAAACCACACTGCTCCTCCTGATTCTAATGTTTGACTATCGGTTGGATTCACCTCTCCTGTATCCTTAGACCTTACTGAGGCTGAGGTGTGTGATTCCCCCTGGTCTTAAAAAGCTGAAAAAACAAAAACAGAAATAGTTCATTTTCCACAGTAGTCCAAAGTTATTCCTCACTTACCTTATGCGTTCAAAGCATCCTAATTAGGCCCCATGATGAATTTATAAGTGCTTTTCACCAATTTCAGAGACCAGAGCAGAATTTTGTCAGCACAGTGATGCTAACAACAACTAGTGTGCTAACCGCGCACATCCTGATTATCGGACGATAAATCAGACGCTTTATAATTAGATGCAGACAGCACAGTTGACTTATTTTGACCTCAAGAGCTGCTAATACAGTATATCTGTACTGGGGTAAGACACATTTTAGCTTGAACACATGGAAATAAATCAGCTACAGACCCTTTAATACGGCAGTAAAACGTCCGTTATACACATCAGAAATCTATAGCAAAGTGGCTTACTGGTTTGTGTGTGTGCATATGCAAAACTTAAGCTAGTTTTATGTCTACCACAGCTCACATAAAGAAACCCAGTGTGCGACTTTGGGCAGCTACTTCCAAGGACCACACTGCTTCAATGGCTGCTTGTTCCCCCTCCCAAACGCGCACATATTTTTCATATTCATACACACATACACACACTCACTAGGCCTGTAGCGATAGGCCAAAGAGTGGCATTTGAAGCAGGGGTCCAAACTGCCAGGCATTCCCTTCGCCACACAATTAACAGTGTGTGCTTGGAGTTTAACAAGGCTGCATTGGACCGGGATAGGGAGCGAGGATGGGTCATAAGTCTGGTGTTTAAAATTAATATGTAAAAGCATGTGAAATATGCGACAGCCGTGCGATGGGTGGGACAGCGCAGGCAGCTGATGTGCCCACTGTCAGTACGTAAATAGGACAAGGGAGTTTAAGGGATTATACTACAGGAACTACTTTGGCTGCGTACAATGTTGTTACTAGGGATGGATAATGTGGACCACGTTGTTGAGTTCAAATGGAAAGTTGCGCAATGGAGCTAAATTATCTGAAAAGAAGATATATTATGCTTTTAAGGGGATTAAGGAGCCAGAAGCACACTCTTTGACAAAGCTTTACTAAGACAAGTGGGTCTAGAACTGTATCCTGCCCCCTCATTTTCAGAGGGCATGACTGACAGGTCAATTAACCAATCAGAGAGACGCAAGGTCCATTCATGTTATAATAAACATGGCGGTTTACGAGTAAAAAACTACACAGAGGACTAAGACACAGCGAATGTTTCCGCAGAACATCAACAATCAAAGCACCAAGCTCTTATTTATCTCGAGTAAAAAAAAAAGTATATTTTATTCTGAAAGAGAATTTTCCGCATTTGAAAAACATGTGATACAAATAGAGGCTGTGGTTGGTTTGTCACGCTCTACGGTCCGATTCCAGACTCTTCTGGATTTGAACAGAATGTACAAGAGACTGACTGGTCAGGCAATCTATCCATGGAGACAAGCAGGTGACACCGCCAAGCTAAGTTACAAGCTAGATCTGTGGAGAGGCAACCCCCGCTCACAGTAAGAATGTGTGTTTTAGGTGTTTTTTGTGCAGTAAAAACACCTGTAAAAAATGAACGCTAGATGTTGTTTAATCCAATACCATTATTAGGGAAAATTCACATGTTACCACTATGAATTCTACAATCTATATTATATTCCTGATAAATACTGTCCCCATTGCAGCACACCAGCCATATGATGATTTGACAACTTTTATGCCAGATGCCCTTCTTGTAAGTTACAACCAGCCAGTAGGCCATGTGTACAAATGGTCTTGCTCATGGACACTACTGTTATCACTACTGCTAATGCTGCTACTTTTACAACTACTACGGAAGAAGTAACACTGGTCTAAACCACATGCTTTTACTGACAGAGGATTGGCTGTAGAGCTCTTGTTTAAAAAGACCCAAGATCGATCTATTTTCGTTAAAATTCCTTTTAGAGCCTAGTCCTACGCAGAAGTACTCCTACAATGTTACCACTACTAATGCTACTAATACTCCCACTCCTTTTACCTCTTTCTTATGGAACGAAGCCGAGTCTGCATTAGGGTTGTCAAAGTATTGAAAATCAGATACTAATTGATACTAAAACTAATATCGAAACTAATTGCTCATTTGAGCAAGTATCAATACTAAAAAAGTCACATTCACAGGGCAGAAATGAACCTTTCCTGAATAGATTAAGAATGATCTTGAGTTGTATCAGAACAAGTATAAGACCACACAGACTAGTACACGCCCATGGACCACTATAGAACCTACTTGGACGACTTAAGACCTCACAGACTAATATACACCCATGGACCACTATGGAACATACTTGGACGACTGAGGGATTACACAGATATAAGGCCATGTGGTAATATAAAAGAACGTACTAAATAAGTGTGAGTGAGAGTTTTTATTATCATCGTGATATCGTAATTTGTATTGATTGCCACAGATATAAGGCCATGTGGTAATATAAAAGAAGAGTGTTTTTATTATCATCGTGATATCGTAATTTGTATTGATTGCCAAGTCTATTTTAGTATCAAAATCGAGTTGGAAATTTTTTTACTGTGACAACACTAGTCTGCATCAGGATTAACCAGGACCAAACCAGGACTAAACCTTGTATGAACAGTCAACTACTATTACTACCAATACTACCTAACCTATTACTTGTACAGTATTTTAGCTACTGTATACCCTGTCTAGACTTAATAATTAAAAAGTCTAGAAGCATTCCTTTAAATGTTATATGCATTTGTGAATATAGGGGAAAGTGGTTAGGGGTTAGCCACAAACAGACTGATACACTGTAGGGCACGGGCCTTGATATTTCTTCTGGACTCTAGACAAGCCACCTATTGTCAGCACTCAGCACCCAGCGGTAACTCCACCACACTATGTTTACTATGTATGCTTTTTATGGAGATTTTATATAGAACAGAGCAGGAAAGACCCATTAGACTGGCTGTCCGTAGGGTTTGTGTGGGCCACTGGCAAAATTTATAGCCTCTCCCCAGACTTACAGCGTACAGAAATAGGCCAGACATTTTTGTGAATAGGTTTTTTTTTAGCTTGCTCTCCCCGGGATCTGTTGAAGCAGAGTAGATATTGTAACACTGTAGACGATGTGTTTAAAGCTCTTACAGTTTTAAGAAAGGCATTACAATCACAACTAACCTACGTTGCCAGTGTCTTAACCTGCAGGTAGAGGACCTCATTCTTAGTATATGCCATGCCTCATGTGAAAGCTCAGAACCTCCAGAATTCAGTCACTGAGCTGCAGAGGCTGCACTAGCACTGATTCCTGATTGGCTGTTGGTGCTGGGGTTTAGGTAGTGACAATTCAGATCAGATTAAACCTTTTGTTGAGAACCAAAGCACCAAATTATAACATAAACAACTTGGCCATGATGTTTTTGTAATCAAGAACAAATCAAAAGTAGAATTGTTATCAGTAAAAGCTATATTTGATTTGAACATGTTTAACCTCGTATCTGGGGACACGGTTAGGTCATGTTTATGGAATTTAAAATCTAAATCTTACATACAGTCCTTTAAAGAAAACATGTGGACAAAGCACTTTATAAAGCTCCACCCAGTCCACCCAAAACAAGAGTTATGACAAAATTAACAGGAAAAGAAATTTCAAAGGAAGATTTGAGTCATCGGTAAAGCAGTGCAATTAATCACATAGTTGGAACAATGTGTTTGAACTGTGATGAAGACATTAAAGTGCACACTGTCGTGATCAGTTTGGGAGTTTTTCAGTCAATCCTGTGCAGTGTTTCAAACTGTAGTATCTATGCTCAACAGTGGGAGATGAACTACCAAGTAAAAGTACAGATACAGAGGCAAAAAGTAACTCAAGTAAAAGTATAACGTGAAAAAATCTACTTAAGTAAAAGTATTTAAGTATCTGTTTAAAAATGTACTTTAGGAGTAAAAAGTATTTCACACAAGTGCTGTTAGTTTGTTGAAGTGTTAAATGTAGTGATAATGATTAAAAAAAAGATACATATTTTGGTCAACGGTAGTAATACGGCTCAATATCTTAGTTTTTCTTATGAATTTTGTGTATGTATTTTTGTTTGCTCAAAGTTTGAACTCGAAAGTCAGGATGTTTCCACAAACACTGTAAAAATAGACCCCTCAAATCATAAGAAAAGTACTTTTTACTTTTCAGTCTAGTTAAAAAATGTAGTGGAGTAGAAAGTACAGGTATCTGCTCTCAAATGTTGTAAAGTAAAAGTAAAAAAGTGTCCACTATAAAATGTACTTAAGTAAAGTACAGATACCTAAAAATTCTACTTGAGTGCAGTACTTTACTACTTGTACTTTATCTTCCACCACTGCTGCTCATGAACCCTAGTAATAAATGGCCATGTGTTTTTAGTAAGAAAAACGGTTATTGCCCAACCCTAGTCATATTTTCGTTTCAACATTGATAGAAGATTTTAATTCTGCAAAAAGGAGACATTAGGGAGTGAGTGAGTCAGCTGAAAAATTGGTATTTTTTGGTATTTATGTATGTAAGAAGGCAGATTAAACTCATGATTCACAAGTTTAATCTGTCTAGTCTGTCATTGTTAATTTTTTTCTGCATAAATAGTTGTTTTTGCATGAACTCTTGTGCAGTAGCCTTTTAAGTGCTGTTTGGATTAAATACATAGAGATACGTAATAGTTTTGAGAGCTTTTGCCATGTCCCCTTTTTAGTTAACTAATCAATCGGCAGGACATGTCTTTAGTCGACCAAGAAGTTCTTAAATCAACTACAGGCTTATTTAGCAGTAAAGCAAAATTCATCAACTAAATATAAAAAATTCCAAATGGCATCTGATTTGAAAATGTCCTTTATCACATAATTGTTTGAGCTATAGCAACCTTATGATGGCCAAATGCAAACATACCATACCATTGTGGCATGTTTGAGCTCAATGGCAAGCCTCTCTTTCAGGTTGTTGATCTGCTGGATGTACCCACTCTGGGCTGACTTCAGCTGGCTGATGTACCAGTACTGATCCCTGCACTTCTGGAAGAAGGTGGGGGAGCGCACCTGGTACCGTAGCACCTGGTACCGTAGCACCAGTGTGTCCGTCTGCATGTTGAGGTAGCCCTCGCTGGCCAGCAGGTCCAGTCTGAAGAAGCGGTTATAGCTCTGAAGAGCTAAAATGTTTAGTTCCACCTTATGACATCATGAGGTGAATCCAGAAAGTGCCTTTTGTGTTTTAAACTTCACATATTCACACATCAACTTTAAAGGTGCTGTACCTGATTTTTACTGTCTGAAAAATGTGAAAAACAGAACTAGTTCATTTTAAACAATTTGCAGGGGTCCAAAGTTATTCCTCACTTACCTTATGCATTCCAAACATCATAATTATTCAACATGAGTTTATAATTATTTTTCACAACTTTCAGAGACCAAACTGGAGTTTTGCCGTCACATTTATGGTAACAACAACTAGCATGCTAACCATGATCAGATTCTCGGACAATAAAGCACTTTATAATTACATGCAGACAGACAGCGTAGTGGACATATTTTGACTTCAAGAGCTGTTTATATAATATCTGTACCAAGGCAAGAAAAAATTTGCTCAAATGCAAGAAAAGAAAAATTGGGTACAGGTCCTTTTAATGCAGCAATGACTCATTTACATTACTTCATTCCTAACTACACTAGCCGAAGACATAATTGAATCACTTTTCTTGTACTTGTTTTCCATTCACTCAATATCCAATGGAAAAAAAACAACATCATTGTGCTACAGTCACACTTTTATCCTATTGACCTAAAATAGCCCCATGTCTAAAGCACAGGTCCAGGCAAACACGTCTGGTATGTTTCCATATAAAGAAGACCATAATGCATACGTGTAAAGTACATGTGTTGTGCAGCTTGTAACACTAATGACTGACACTGTGGACAAATGAATTCAGCAGAGGCGGCCAAAAATTGTTTGCAAGTATGTTGCTCAGTGCTAGTGTTGTCACGATACTAAAATTTCAATTTCAAACTCGATTTCAATACTAAGGAATAGACTCCATACTCAATACCGATTCCAATAACACAATGAAACGCTCTTTCTTTAGGCAATGGAATGTGATTTTCAACCTTAAGTCATAGTATTTTCTTTTATATTACCATGTGGTCTTATATCTGTGTGATCCCTCAGTCGTCCAGGTAGGTTCCATAGTGGTCCATGGTCGTATACTGGTCTATGTGTCTTATACTTTTCTGATACAGCTCAAGATCATTCTAAAGCTTATTCAGGAAAGGTTCATTTCTGTCCTGTGAATGTGACTTTTTAGTATCGATACCTGCTCAAATAAGTATCTAGTTTCGATACTAGTTTTAACAACCCTACACAGTACAAAGAAGTCATCCCAGAAATAACACAAATAAGACTGAAGAGTTACTAGAAGAGCAACGGTCTGGATGTCTGAAGATCTGATTTATAAGTGGAAATTAAAGAGGTCAAAATGAGACCGCTGTGTACTGGCTGCATCTAATTATAAAGCCTTTTTATTGTCCGACAATCAGGAGGTGTGGGGTTAGCATACTAGTTGTTGTTAGCATAACTGCGACAGCAAAACTCTGGCCTCTGAAAGTTGTGAAAAGCACTTATAAACTCAGTGCAGTAAATAATTAATAATTATATGTGAGAAATAACTTTGGACCACCGCAAACTGAATTTAAAATGAACTAGTTCTGGTATATATGTTTTTGAGACAGTAAAAATCTGGTACAGCGCCTTTAAACACCCAAACAACGGGCTCCTCTCCACTCTGGAATGCTCTGTTGATTTGTTTTGGCCTCAAATTAGAGTCACGCTTTAACATGATTACACGCAAGCGGACATGCAGGCACTGTGGCCAAGAGTCTGGAGGTGAAGTTTGGATAACGCCAGACCAGCTTCGATCTTTCATAAAGCCAGGGTGAAGGGCCAGTGACCTTTGAGCCCCAAATCAGGAAGTTGGGGAAAAAAAAGTTTGTTATTCTTCATTTGCCCCCATCTAATCTGCCCCGTTCTCACACAACGACTAACCTCGTGTCCTCTTTTCCGACATTTTCAACCAACCATATCGGATGTAATACTGATATCGGCTACTTTCTATAGGTAAGCTTGTGTAAAAAGATCAGAACTAGATACTCATTTAAAGTATTAAGTATAAATCTTAAATGTAAGACAAACTGCGCCTAAAGCCTGCCTCAAACACGGCTGTCCCATCAGATTTGATTATTTAAGTGATAAATGTGAAACAAAGGAGCTCACTGGTCACACTTCTCTCACCTCAGATTTACAGACTTTAGTGGTTTGCTCATTGGTTCTGCAGCAAACCGCTATAATTGTTTTGATATGGACAGACCATGCGCGTCCCTGATTGGCCAATCCACCTGTCAGTCAACCCCTTCTGAAATTCACCTACGACCAGACACTTCTTCATAAACTACTGAATAAGTGAGTATTCTGGATCCCAGGTTAACTAGTATTAGTCTCTGGGTATTTATACTTTTGACAACCATAAATATAATTGCATCTCAGACTTTTCTACAAAAGTTGTGCATTCAATGAACACTTCACCATATCTCACTCATTTAAACTAATTGGATTGTCAAGAGTATTGAAAATCAGATACTAATCAATACTTAAACTAGTACTGCAACTACTGATTTGAGCAGGGATCAATACTAAAAAAGCCACATTCACAAGACGGAAAAGAACCTTTCCTTAACAGCTTTAGAATGATCTTGAGCTGTATCAGAACAAGTACCACCTCCCTCAGGTGACTGTCCCACCTTAGCTGAGGACCTACACCTCTTTTATACCTGCTTTGACAGGGAGAACACCAACCCTGCCCTGCACGCCCTCCCCTCTACCGATTCTGCCCCAGTCCTGAGCACATATGAGGTGAGACGTGCCCTCCGCAGCATCAACATCAGGAAAGCAGCAGTGGAGCTGGTGAACGTCCCAGCCTGCTTCAAAGCAGTTACAACAGTCCCCGTCTCTAAACAATCCAACGTCACATGTCTAAACGACACACTACAGACCTGTGGCATGCACCGCTATCTCTGCCAAATGCCTGGAGAGACTAGTCATAAAACACATCAAAGCTGCAATACCACCATCACTCGACCCATAACATAAAATTTGCATACAAGGAGAACAGGTCGACAGAGGGAGACATCGCCGTTACTGGAGAACCTGGAGCATAAGAACACCTATGTGCGGCTCCACTTTCGCCGTTGTGCCCCACACACTACTGGAGAACCTGGAGCGTAAGAACACCTATGTGCGGCTCCACTTTGCGAACTACAGTTTGGCTTTCAACACCATCTGGCTGTACAAACTCCAGTCCAGACTAATGTTGAAAATCACATTCTGTTGTCCTAAGAGTGTTTTTTACTGCCATTGTGGTATCAGAATCAGTATTGAGTATCAAGAAAAATGCAAAAATCGAGTTTGAAACACTAGTGCCAGCCCCACACTGCCTGCTCTTGGCCTACGTCATTAGAGGTATAATACTCCCTACAGCTGAAGCATAGGCAGACTGCACTAAACTGGAATGGACAACACTATCACAATGTGCTGAGGGTTCAAGTCTCTAGGTGCAGGTTCCTGTACTGATGTAAATAAACCTGCGTTAGAACTCCAGCCTTGAGCTCAGAGCTGGGTACTTTTAAGAGTACTTTTCTGGTAGCATATACTTTTACTCCTACTTGAGTAATATTTGTATTGAAGTAACAGTACAAGTTTTGGTTACTCTTCCCACTGTGAGTAAGTCTACAAGTGACAAAAGCTTTATGTTGACAATATTAAATTATTTGAACATTTGCGTTTCTTGCGCTGCTCCTTCAGATATAATGTATTTTTTTCTCATTTTGTGTCTATCTATTCAAAATACCAGATTTTGTGAATCATTTAATAGTTTGTCTTTCAAATTACGGTACATTAACTTCACATTATAAATTAGATGTTACGTTACTGCTTAAGTTACTCTTACTTGAGTTGTAGTTTTCCCAAATACTTTTTTGCTCTTACTTGAGTAATCTCTTGGACAACAACTTTGTACTTTCACTTGAGTAATATTACTTTGAAGTAACGTTACTCTGAACTTCAGAATTTTTGGCTCTTCTACACATCTCTGCTCGGGCCACTACAAGTCTGCGTCCGTACAAAGCGATGACACAATTGACTGTAATGTAATGTTCTAGTCAAATGTATCGTGACCTTTCAGCTGTCCAGATGAAACGATACAGTCATTCTATGGTGGGCGTTTGGGCGGAGGTCGGAATGCACTATGAAAAGTCTACTTCTCATCCACCGCACATAGAAATGTGTTTATGCTGATAAGAACACGTAAGCCCAGAAATAATAATAATATTTGGGAGAAAGCGGTTACCATGACGACAAAAAGGTTATTGGTTCAAACGTGTTGGTCACACAAGTTGTTCATTATGTGAGAAGTTCAGAGGAGTAGTTAGATTGCGTTAGTTTAAATGTGGCGAATGTACATTTTTGGGTGTAGGGTCCGTCATATGCTTGTTTCCGTGGAGATATTAATACTTTGACTGGAATGTTCCTTAGCATGGTATTTAACTGATCTATCTCCATGGAGACAATTAGGTAACATCAGCAGGCCAAGTTAAAAGTCAGAGCCCAGAATGCTTTTTTTTGTTCAGCTTATTATTTAAAGGTGCATTACGTAACTATTCTGGGGTAGAAGTTATTGGAAAGTTCCACATTATGGCATTAAACTTATCTATTTAGCAGTTTTTATGGCTCAAAAATACATCGAAAAACATGAGTTCTTACTATGAGCAGCGTCGCTTCCTTACAGATCTGACCTGTAACTTGTGGAATGGGCACGTCACTTACTTGTCTCTGTGGATGCACCGCAGTTTAATGCCATATGTTGGAAATTCCAGCCAAAGGAATAACATCTCCAGGGAGAAAAGCAGACGGTGTGCTCCCCACTACAAAAGTCAGTGCGCCTTTAAGCCACAAGACACCAGCAGATAAATAATACAGACACATTTAATGCCATACTGCGGAAAATTCCAGACAAAGCAATAGCATCTCCATGAAGACGCAACTCCAACAGGAAAAGTTACGTAGTGCACCTTTAAAGTTCAGATTGGAGTTAGCATACTATTTGGTAATTTTCTCCATTGCACGCTGTGAGACATTAGCTGCCATTATAAGACAGGAAATCTGCTTGAGAAGTGTTAACCAACTGGGTCATTTGCCGGTCCAAAATTGCACAGATTTTCCAGACTGCATTTTCCACGGTCGTCAATGGATTCTACAGATTATATTTCGTTTCTGAGTATTTTGACAGACGCAGGGACAGAGCATTCAGGGCTATGTAAACAAGATGAGCGGAGGATGGAAAGTAAGTTGATTTCAGAATGCTTAAAGGCTGCGTTTTACTGTCAAAGCAGAACTAGTCCATTTTAAACGGTTTGCCGCGGTCCAAAGTTATTAGTATCACTTACCTTATGCATTCCGAGCATCACAATTATTCACCGCAATGCATTTATAAGAGTTTTTCAGAACTTTCAGAGGCTATTCTGGAGTTTTGTTGTCACGGCAAAGCTAACAACAGCTAGACAATTCACATCTGACTTATTTTGACCTCAAGAGCTACTTATATATTTCTGTATTGGGGCAAGATACGTTTTGCTCCCTTAAAGTGACAGTGGCCATGCAATTGGTATAACGCAGGATAAATGGAGAGGACGGCAGGGCATCTGGTGTAAACATATGCCAAATCATATGACTTATTATGCTGATTGTTGCCACTAAATGTATTTGAGCAAAATTGTCTTGCCCCAGGACAGATATATTTTATAAGCAGCTCTTGAGGTCAAAATACGTCCGCACCTAATTACAAGGAGTTTTATTGTCCAATAATCGGGAAGTGTGCGTTAGCATGTTAGCTGCTGTTAGCTTTACCGTCATGGCAAATCTCCGCACTGGCGTCTTAGAGTTGTGAAAAAAACGCTTATAAACTCATCACTGTGAATAACCAGGATGCTCAAAATGCATAAAGGTAAGTGAGGAATAACTTAGGACCATGTTTTTTTTCAGCGCCTTTAACGTAACTCCAAATTTCTCTGCTCTCCCTTCTACACACATTTACATCTGAGAGCGATTACAAACTGCATACTTATCCACACTTTAATCCTGGCTAGTGTTATTTCTCCAAACACCTTCCACATGACCCGGGCTAATCCGTAGCTGCTGCTGTTCATGTTGTTATGGTTACGTTGTGACTCTGGGTCGGCGAAGCCCCTCCCTCACCCGCACGGCCCCTCGTGTTAGCCTGACCCCGGGGTGAGCTGATGACCATAATAACTTAAAGACTCCTTAAACACGGCAGTAGTTATAAACCAGGTTGTAACACGGTTTAGCATCTGGAAGTCTGTGTGTAGCTGTAAAGGTTTGGCTCGCTGTTGAATGTTAGCGTGGGGCTGTTAGCGGGAGAGGCACGTTAATGGACTGAAGCGTCTGGTCCAGAAAGAGAGAAGAACGTGACTTACTCTGGCAACAGGAATTCAATACAAAACAAAATGTAAAATGTAAAAGTAAAAAGTCATGCTCGGATCGGTAAGACTTAAACCGACTCCGACGAGGCCTTAAATTGCAACGTTAAAGACACAGTGCCCAGACCTTAAACTAAAACATGAAAGAGCAAATCTTTAGGGGAAGGGTAAATTCTCTGTATCTGTTCTATTCCCGCAATGCCATACAGCAAAAGGCTAACAAAAGTCATATTATTATGTTCTTATATAACAAAAATTAATTATTCAAAAAACATTCAAACTGCCCACTTTGCTTTTATGCTCAGTTAATGTTATGAGGCTGAACTAACATTAGATGTGTAAAAAGCAACTGTATCTGGTGATTCACCTGCTGCCCACTCTCAGTGTTGTTTTGCCCCAAAGGCAATTTGGTTATTCAGCTATACAACGATTCAAAACAACTGGCACAAAAACATATTATCCAGGCTAATGTTGCAGAAATATCAGCCAACTATTAAATAATACAATACTGAATTATATTACATTTTATTACAATATACAATTTAGTTTAATTTTGATCTCACACGACTTGATAAAAAAGCTGACTTTAAGTTGAAAAAATGAGAACATGCATAAATCACTCTAAATACAACTTTGAGAGGGTAAATGAGAAGGGAGCAACTTTTAACATGGTTAAAAGCTCATTTTTGCTTAATGTCCTCTTTAAATTTATAAGCATTTCTATGAACAAACCATTTAATCCAACACCGTAGAACATTTATGACAGTATTTTCACCATAATCCAATAATCAAATATCACAGTGCTTATTTTTTGTTGAAATTGTCAATAGTTCAATGCTATTAGCTTGTTCTTGTTGACACATTAACCATGACCCGTTGCACACACCCCCCTTTGTGTAAACCAGATGTGTGCCACTCCAAATATGGTTGTCTCATCACAAGACGGAGGTTCATGTTGACTGTGGGTGACCAACAGGCAGAAAATCAATGGTCACCAGGGCTTTGGGTTGAGGGCAGGGTGAGAGAGGCCATGTGCAGCTGTTGTTCTCTGTATGAGACATAGCACTGTGAAATCGAATGTAATGGTTATCACTCTTGGAACTATAGACTTGTATGTAAGTAGCTCAAGGAATGCTTCTAGTTTAGTGGTGGCCAAAGGGGAGATTTTAGATCCAAAAGAGAGAAAGAGAATTCACGCATTTTGACAAAAGTTAAAGAGGCTCTACCCAGTTTTTCATGTCGCATTTGTCTTGCCACAGATATATTGTAAAATTAGGGTCAAAATTAGACCGCTGTGTGCTGTGACGTCTGCTTGTAATTATGAAGCATTTTCTACTGCCAGTAAATCAGGAAGTAAGACTGGGGTGTTGTAAGCATGCTAGTTGTTGTTGGCGTTACTGGGACAACGAAAAAAGTGAAATAATTAGATTTCTAGGAAAGCGTTGGACCAAGGGAGTGTGACGTCACCCACAGCGTTCGGCTCCAGTCAAATGAAGTTAGCAGTTACAGGAGCGAATTTGGAGAGAGTTCCATATTTGGTATTCAAACTATGAGTATCATGGCAACCAAAGAGCCAATCTGGAGCGAGGCTGTTGAAGGTAACGCTGGTTTAACAGGGATAATTCTTCAATGTAAAGTGAACTGGAGCCAGAGTCGATGGAGCCGGAAGCAGTGAACAGTGAAAAACACATTTAAAACTTGAATAACTGAAACTGTTCATTTTAAAGACAAAAAATCAGGTAAAAATCAGGAATGGCAGCTTTAAAAAGTTACAAAAAATCTGACTTAATTTTGACAATGTCCAGTTATATTTTCCCCAACAGTTGGAATCTCAAAATACACAACATTTCTGAAATCCACCAATCTGTCTCTACCTTAGTTCAGTGCAAAAAACAACTATTAATTTGTACAAGGCATTTCTACATTTTAAAAATACAACAGAAACAATAATATAAAGCAATTACGACTTATAAATAAACCTAAACCTCAACAGACACCTTGGACTGACAAGTTTTTAGCAGAGTAATGCATCTGTCCCATACAACCCCCCTAAAACAAAACGTAAAACGTACCCACTTAAAGCATCAGCATAATCTTAGTGGACTGTTCATACCCTCGTAACCTCACAGCGTACACTAATACGATTGGCCAATGTTTACCTCTTACTTTAACCTGATTGGACAATACTCTACATAAGACTTGCTGATGCCTTC
>KN481265.1:52303-64438 GCA_000787095.1 Periophthalmodon schlosseri
CCTTCCTGGAAACGCATTGATTGTAAGCGGAAATCTCCTCTCCGCTTCCTAACTCGTTTTTCCCTGATTGAAAACAGTCAGTAAACGAATCCTAGGGGCCCGTACCGTCGGATCCTGTGACTTGCATGTGCATCGGGGGGCCCTTAGAACGTATATTTCATTTGAACAGAGGGTCTTTGAAGCACTCGTGTTGCCTTTATTGTCAGCAGACTCGAGCGACCAGCGGTGAATTATGTTTGGCTGCGCCGGGCTTCGTTGGTTTAAAGTGTGGTCGGAAAAATGGGTCTAGCCAGTAACATTAGTTTTGCTTTAGCTCTGGTTGAGAAATCTTTGAGTTTCATTTGGATGTTATGACGAACAAAATCTTGTTACTGTTAAAAATATTTTACTTTGACGGTGCTGACAAGGCTCATTTTAAGTGCATATGACAGGTTTACATATCTTTCTAATTATTACTTGTTTGGTAGGATAGACATTTTTTATCATAGTTTCACATCAGTTAAGTAGCAGTTTGTAGAAAATAGTTGAGAAGAAAAGTACGAAAATACAGGAAGTATAGAATACCTTGAACTGTCATCAACTTCTGGCAGATTAAAAATTAATTTAACAAAATAAAAGTGTTATTTATTTTTTAGTCTAATCGTAACTATTGTGCAATTTAGAAGTTTTGGCCCTTCTTAGTATTGCGGTTCCTATAGGTAAAAATGGCGGATTCCCTCTACGCTAGTCCTGTCACGATAATTACTATATTGACTTATCGTTCAATATATGAAAGATGGAACGATTATTTTTTGGGGTCAATATTTATTGTGGTGCTTTTTCTTTGAACTAGTCGGGAACTTTTTGGTATTTTTCTGTTCTACGATGAGATTTGACATATAAAGGGTTGAATAAATTACTTGCAAACTGATGCTAATTTATCGCAGGTCATGTTTTTTAACAATGTTGCTCACTTTAGAATAGTTTTTGAGGAGAATCCTGTTTAAGATTTTTCGTGTCAGTGGTATAATTTTGTATCTGTATTATCGTTTATTGTCTATATTTTCATGAGCAACATATCGTACTTAATGTGTTATCGTGACAGGCCTATTCTACGCAAGTCATATCTGCGGTCTGTGTCCAACCAGAAAGTAGAACTATAAACTTAACCAAAATAAAATGCATTTTCGTCAGTGTTACATTTTTTGCTGACCAGGCAGTGTCTTCTACATTCTATTCGCCTGCAGAAAGGTCTGGAATACACAAACCACTGTCCTAACTTGGAACGGTCCAACTGCAGCCGCTAATTTCTATCACATGTCTCTCAAATGTGGAAGACATCAACTCTCAAAAATTCTCGTAACATTCAGAACAACTATAACTTCCTTTGCCTGAGATAAATTGGAGTTTATTGCTTGGCTTGTTCTTCTGCTGAAATCTGCGCTGTTTCTTAGTCCTCTGTGAAATTCCTTTTTTATGTGTAAGCCAGAGACTGTATATATAAATGGACGTGGCTAACCTGCTAGCCGTGATCATGGGCGCGCTTCCGGCTCCATCGACTCCAGTGGCTCCAATTCACTTTACATTGAAAAATTGTCTGAAAAATTGTTTTGGTCTTAAAATGTTCGTATTAACCGCTCTACATGATCCTGGTGTTTTTATTTAGCTATTTTGTCCGTGATTCAAAATATGAACGTTAATAACAGACAAATCAGGCGCCTTCTTTCCCCGCTGGCGTTAGCAACGGGTTTGATTGACAGTCTTGCTAAGCGCCCGCTCCGTGCTAAACCAGCGGTGTGGGTGGGAAGGGGCGTTAGCTTCAACAGCCTCGCTCCGGATTGGTTCTTTGGTTGGTATGATACTCACCGGTGGAATTCCAAATGTGGAACTCATCTCCAAATTCATGCTTTATTTGACTGGAGCTGAACCCTGTGGGTGACGTCACACTCGCTTAGTCCACTTCTTTATACAGTCTATGGTGTAAGCCGCCATGTTTGTTTTGACACAGACGGACTATCCATCTCTCTGATTGGTCTGCCTGGCGAGGTAAATGGAATATTTTCTATCTTGCAGTCAAAAGTATTAGTAGCTACATCTTTGCAGTAAATCAATAAGATGTCAACCAAGACCCATCCTAATTAACCACTAATGTATAATTACCCAGTCACCATAAAACTGTTATCTTCTGACACCCTCACCTTAAGCTCAGCACCATTTGTCACCTTTTAGTACAACAGCTGTGACAGAAAGTAGCCAAGTGTTGTTTTTCTTTGCTAAGACCCCACAAGTCAAGACCCCTCCCCCATTGCGTACACGTTTAATCAGCGCGCTAGCTAACGTGTAAACGCTTTCAAAACAGATGCGTTAGCGCCTGGATGTTTCTGCAGGGCGGTAAACACAAGGCGGCGGAGTTTGTAGTTATAGTGACAGGGGGCATTTCATACACGTGCAATCAGCGCGCTAGCTAACACGTAAATGATTCCGAAAGAGATGCGTTAGCGCCTGGGTGTTTTTGCAGGACTGTAGACACAACATGGCAGCGTTTGTTGAGACAGTGACAGGGGACATTTCATACACGTTTAACCGGTTTGCTAGCTAACGTGTAAACGCTTTCAAAACAGATGCGTTAGCGCCTGGATGTTTTTGCAAGATGGTAGGCCCAAGATGGCAGAGTTTGTGGTTACACTGACAGGGTAAACGTTCACTGTAAATAAAAGTGTATACAAAGGGACTGCAGGCTGCCAAGGAGACACAACAGTTGCCGGAGAAGTGCCGAAGTCTTGATCATGGACAGCTCCTCTTCAGGTTGTTTAGAAGTCTGATTTTTTTTTTTTTTTTTGTCAGGGAATCAGGAAGTGCGCGGTTTGCATGACTGTAGTTATTAGCATTACCATGATGGCCTGGCCTTCGAAAGTTGTGAAAAGCGCTTATGAACTCATTTTTCACAACTTTCAGAGACCAGAGCGGATTTTTGCCGTGACAGCAAAGCTAACCACAACTAGCATGCTAATGTGCACATCCTGATTATCGCAGCGGACTTATTTTGCTCAAATACTTGAAAACAAAATAGGTTACAGGGACTTTAAATAAAAATCTATTAGTGCCAGTGAAGTTACATCACTGGTGCTGCAAAACTACTACTACACTTCTGCATAGCCTACCTCATACAACCCCTATACCCCAAATGCCACCCATATCCAAATTTAACCCTTGTCCTATGTGCCTCCGCTTGCTTTACTGTTGCCCCTGTTGTACAACGGACCAGCTGCCCTGTGATAATTGCCCAGACCCTCTCCATTCTAGTCTATCTGTTATGATGTTTCTACACAGGGATCACACACCGCAGTGCGCTTTACTGTCCCGGGACGTCTGCATGGGGAGGGGGGTGGAGAGGGGTGAGAGGGGGGGCACTCCAGCTGCTGCCCCGTGTCACATGGCTGTCAGCTCAGAGCCCAGAGTCTAGTAATAAAGGAATGTACACACACACACATACACATGTTGGGTTTCCAGGCTTTTTGGGAACATTACATTGACTTACGTTCATTTCCTTTAGAATGATCTTAACTTTTAAACCTTTACCATAGTTACTACAAGCCCAAACTTAACCTTAACCCCTAACCTTATCCTTTTATAGCCCACGCCAAAGACAAATAGCACAAGATGCCTCCCAAAGCAAAGCGAGATGTGTTTGGTGATTTTAAGAAGAAAAAAGGGTTAGCATGCATAATTTAAATGCTTGACAAAATTCTCTTTCTCTCTTCACACTGGAGTAGACAGTAAAGCTAAGGACAACTAGCATGCTAACAAGCACTTCCTGATACTCAGACAGCAAAAAGCTAAGCCAATAATTATGACGCAATTCAAAGTTTACATTTAGTCTTGCCAGATACAGATGTATTGTACAAGCAGCTCTTAGGGTCTTAATAAGTCCACTGAGTACTGACTGCATCTAATTATGAAGCATTTTATTGTAAGATAATCCGGAAAATGTGCGGTTCGCATACTAGTTGTTTCCTGACGGGAAATTTCTGCTCAAGTCTCTGAAAGTTGTGAAAAGAGCTTATAAACCAGTTGGCTAAAGTGCAATACACATTTTTTTCATCATTTGCAACACATTTTAGGCATTCTTGGGGGCCTACGCAGCTACTTAGCCCGTTTACTGGGTAGAGCCGGCCCTGAAGGTAAGTGAGAAATAAGTTGGGACCACTGCAAACTATTTAAAATGAACTAGTTCTGTTTTTCATGTTTTAAAGACAGTGACAATCAGGCCTTTAATACAGTACAAATGTGTAAACCAAAGACTAGACTACAATTCCCATGTTTCCCAAGGACTTTCCCGAGTAGCGCATCTCAAGCTAACTCTTAAATGTAAAATTAGACAGATGGCTGTGGGTGAGGTGTTGTCTAGCAGTCACATGACACATCAGTCTGTGCCACTGGAAACACATGTGGTACGTTAGTATTAATCAGAACAGTATTACGGTAAAGATGCGCAGTGCCTGGTGAGTGCCAAAACAGTGTTGTAGAAGAATGTGTTTACCCTGAGGTGTAATCCTGTGCTGATGGAGAGAATCTACAGGGTGCACATTCCATCGCAACACCGGCACACAAGAGGAGACTTTAAAAAGTGACGATTACAGAAAAGTACAATTCAAAAGTTGGCAAACGCCAAGTTGGAAGCTGTATAATATAAGTAATATAAGTATTTGCTGAAATTCAAAAGCCTTTGCAAAATGCCTTTGCACTGGCAGTACAGCTGAAAGCAGTGGGGAGTGAAACAGGTTGGGAAATAAATAATAGTTAACTTTTTTATATGGTGCAAATGCTTTATAGATTGGGTGCTGATACTTTTAATAACAAACTCGAAACTAGATACTCATTTGTTATGAGTATCTAGTATGAGTAATGATACTGGGAAAAAAAAAACATGAACAGGACCAAACTTGGCCTGTTCTGGATACTTTTTCTGTATAAAGGACACTCAGTTTGAATTTTCCCAGGATTGTGATGTCACAGGTAGTAACCCTGGCCAATTTTTAAGTCCATAAATCATTGCTAGACTTGTTCTAAGCATTTCTGCTATGAAATCATGTTCATTATAACTTTGTGCTTATATTACCCTGTCAGGACATGTCAGTTATCAGCTGGTTTAACTGTTTTTGCCATGGAAATTCCCTCTGCTGCCAGGAGATGGACCCCTACACCAGATTCGATTATGGGGAGTGCCCAAATGGTCATTACTTTAAGTTCTAAAACATGAGATGCCAAAGCATATGTACTCAAGAGCATGTTTAAAGGCCAATGGGCCTCATTCATGAAGCGTTCTTATGAACAAATTTGTACTTAAGGCCTTCTTGCGGACATTTTTGGCATTCACAAAATGTTTTATTAATTGAAAATGTTCTTCTGGAAGAACAAATCCTACGGACAATCAGGAGCACTTGTAAGAACACAAATTCTGCTGTTTTAGAATATTATTACTTCTGATATGCAACACAAAATTCTAATTCCTACATGATTGTAAGTTACATATATTTAAAAAAAAAAAATAAATCTTATAAACTATGCAATACAGTAACATTCATGAGGAGTTTTACAGGGCATGTAGTCTATTCATTCTATCAGACTTTACAGACTGCAATGACAGCCTCAGCCTGTCCCAGCCCCAGTGCTCCCCATGTGGGCCACTGTTACAGGCCTGCGCCTGGGCACCGCGCTGGACTCAACACTTCCACAGCCTCATCACCCCCCATGACCAGAGCACACTCACATGAGGCCCCCCCCCTCACTATTTATCGCAGGTTCGCCACTCGCAGAAAGCGTGATAAATAGCCCTCGCTTACTTCAATAAGCTGATGACTTAAATACACCCCATTGAGTGAGCTCATGTGTGTTTGGACATTTTTAATTACCAGTGAAGCTGTAAAACAGCGGTAGTCGGTAGACGAGCTCCACCTGACTTCCTCGTTCACTCTCTGCCTCGTGCTTTCACATGTAATAATGCCAAGCCTGAATTGGCCAAATATGGAAGTTTAGAGGGCACTGGAAATGAAATGTAAACGAGTGTTGTGGTGTTCGTAGCTGAATGTTGGTGAATTAGGCCCAACTGTCATTTAAGAAGAAATTTGGCTGTTAGCATCTTCTTAATTTTTTAAGAAAACATTAATGAATGAGGCCCAAAAACATTTCAAATAACCTAACTTTTTTATTACTGGTTTGTAATGCTAAGAAATAGAAATAACTCTTCTGAAAGTTCATAACTAACAATAGGGTGACTTTTGTGGCCTGAATTAAAGTCCATGTTTAAAATATCTGATCTGGTGGCTCAGTTAGACTCAACTCAATTTATGGCTCTATATGGACACTATATCGGTGGTGGTTGGACTTGCCAATGGTACAGAATGACAGCCAGTTTGCCCCAGGGCGACTGTGACAAAATAAGCCACCATAATCACTGTAAATATATAAAAGTCCCTTCCATTTTCCACTTCTTCACAATGGGGATCACGGGGGTGTAATGTAAGAGGTCTTCCATTTTCCACTTCTTCACAATGGGGATCACGGGGCTCTGAAGGGGCCTCAGGCAGTCCACACTCTGAACAACTGCATTTAGTGATCAGCACAGATTAGAAGAATTGTGATTTGACTTGCGTTAGCTGACAGATTCGAGTTATGAGGCCAGGGCAGTGAGTGGAGCTATGATAAATATACACGTGAACAACTGAGAATTCAAGCCTGACCTTGGGGCGGGGGGGACAAAGAGCGCTCAGAGCAGAGGGGGCGATAGAGGACAGGCCAACTGGAATGTGCACCACTGGAATCTACTGAACAGAATGAGCTACAACATGGAATAAACTTTACATATGCAGTGATGAGAAGAATATGAAGAAAATGTATTTAGTTACAGAATACCTACATTAAAATAATACATAGAATACTTCTACATCGAGTTGCATTTAAATTATAGTGTAAAGATGCAACAGAGTATTATAAACAGTTTATTTGTTTCATCATTTTTAAAGCATTTCTTATCACTAATTGGAAAAAACACACATGCACTCACCCTAAGAGCAGAGTTGTCTACTTTTGTCACTGATTATGTACAGTTTGAAGCCTGAATTACATGATGCATTCCTTTGATTTTAGAAAAGTAACTGTATTCTGAATTCAAAAGACATATTCTCGGCACGTGCATTCAGTTACTTCCCAACACTGTACATGCACAGAGAATTCCAAGTGTGCAGAACAACCAGATTCAAATCGTCTTTACCCCAAAACCTGCCAGACCGCTCTTGTCCCAGTCTACGTGCAGGTGAAAGAACTGAATAGGTGGGAAAGTGACTGTGAGACATTTATGTGCTTCTAGTAAATTAGCACAGAAACTTTGCAGGTATAATTGCTAATATAATGATACATAATAACCACACTTAGGGCAGACAAAGATAAGACACGCTAGGAACTGTCAGAACTGAAGAAGCGGCTTGGATGAGCAGCGAAACGTCTTCACTCCTACAACAATTTGTCCAGTTGACAGATTTTAAACTTTGTCTTTTGCTAGGAACTGCGTTGCTCACAAGTAATTTGCTCTCATTGATGCTTATGTAATTCTGTTGGATTACTGAATCATTCTGCTTGTTAGGACTATTGGATTAAAACTCAGTTACAAGTCCTGCTGCCAAATGTGTACACTTGATACTAGTTAGTTAGCAGAGGGATGATTCGGA
This sequence comes from Periophthalmodon schlosseri, assembly GCA_000787095.1. Taxonomy (NCBI): domain Eukaryota; kingdom Metazoa; phylum Chordata; class Actinopteri; order Gobiiformes; family Gobiidae; genus Periophthalmodon; species Periophthalmodon schlosseri. The sequence goes on from KN481265.1 coordinate 60,007, forward strand.
TTTGTGCTGTAACTTCTATGATTTTAAATGTAAAGAAGTACAATTACATGCCTAGAATTATACTCAGTAAAGTACAGGTTCAAAATTCAAAAATCAGCTTAATTACAGTAATGTGAGTATTTGTAATTAGTAACTTTCCACCCCTGGGTACAATACAATTTAAGCGTAATTCTGCATTTAGATTACCCCATATCTACTACGTTTACCTCCTCCCTGTTAACAGGAAATCCCATAAACTTTAACACGTCTAAACCAGAGCACGGCTCAGCACACTCCACGCTCCACTGGCCTCTGCTGCTGATAACTTTCTCTGCCTTATCTTTACAATGCCCCCTCCCTATGTCTGCTCCTGTCTGCCCACATGCCACTGTTACACAACCAGAGATCACACTTCAAATGTACGGGAGGACAAGCAGCCATCAGCGTTAGGATTGTGTCAAAGTGAGAGGAATATAGCAGTATGTTGAAAATTAGCCAAATGTTGTAGACTGAAAAAGAAGATATGTTGTGCTTGAGTTTGCTGTATAGTTATAATCTATGACACCCGTGGATCGTTATGTTACATTTTGGACATTTGATCTAGACCGTCTTAATAAAAGAAACAAGTCCGCAGATGTCCGGACTGGAAAACTGTGGCGCCCAACGAGGAATTAGGAACCGATTCCCGCCTGCCTCTTTATGGTATGTCAGTGGTAACGACATCACAACAAAGTGCCCCTCCTATGGATAGCAACAGATCACATTTTTGTCATTTCTGCCAAAATGACTACACGATGCTGCCGAATTCAATGTAAATCACTGATTAAGAAAATAAAATTGGAGAAAGAATAAAGTACACTCTAAATACAACTTTGAGAGGGTAAATGAAAAAGGTAAAGTATTATAACATGGTTAAATGCTCTAAAAAGTTTTACACAACATGTCTCCTTTAAGAATATTTAACAGTATTATTTAAATTGGTTTTAGTTGTTTTGTCTTGTTTATCAGAAAACTTTTGATTTAGAGATATTTCAAAAGATATTTCTGATTTTAGATTTAGATTTTGGGCGTAAGAAAACGCTGGCACTTCAAATGGAGCCCAGCAGTGACCGCCCACTTCAACGTGCTGGATGTAAATTATTAGTTTGTTATGAAAAAAAAAGAGATTTTAGAGACTTTAAATTGCAGAAAATGTTGAATATTGTAATTAGACGTAGTTTTAGATTTTAGAGTAATTTTCTTTCTTGAAATTAGACGTTTTAGATTTTAGAGTAATTTTCTTTCTTTTCTTTCAGAGGACTTTTTATAGAACAAACTGTTAAACTTTATAATGTAAGATTTTAGAATTTAAGGAACTGTATGTAGCCTGTAGCCTCTTACTCTTGTAAAAAAGGTACTACAATCACAACTGAACCTGTGTTGCCAGAGCCTAAACCTGCAGACACAGGACACATGCAAGTTTCTCTTATCCTCAGTATATGGACAGGCCATGCCTCAGGTGAAAGCTCAGAACCTCCAAAATTCATTCACTGAGCTGCAGAGGCTGCACTAGCACTGGTTCATGATTGGCTGCGGGTGCTGGGGTTTAGGTAGTGACCATTCAGATCAGAGAGAGGCATTTTAGGTTTAAACCAACTGGATTTCAGCATTTGAACTGGCAACAGAAATGAGACTCGTGTGAGGCTCATTCTGCTTTCTGATTGGATGATCGTCTTGAGAACCAAAACACCAAATTATAACATAAACAACTTGCCCATCATGTCCAATGTTTCTGTAGTCAAGAATAAATCAGCATTAGAGTTATCAGTACAGTGAATTTGATTTGAACATAACATCATACAAAAAATGTTTCAACTTTTTGATTTTTTTGCAATGTCACATTATATTTCCCGCTAATTCCTCCCTTGTTTTTGAAACTTTCATCTCTAGCCAACGACGACGTCCAAATAATCGTAAAAGACATTATTTAAGACTTGTGAGACGTTTTAGGGGGACAGTTCTGGACAGTGTCTGCAGAGCGGGGGTGGTCCATAGGTTAGGGGGACGTAAATCGTCGTAATGCGCCTGTCAAACGTTGTGTCTTCAGTTATGTTTGTATTAAAGTGTGAACACTCAAAGCTCCGGAAGAACCTAGAGGGACAGGATGTACCTCGGGATCTGTTTCTGTAAACCAAATGTCCTTCAGGAGAGCTAATGGTGACAGCAGCTTTGGAGATAAGACATAGGATACAGCAGATGTTTAGCATGCTCTTCGATAAAGGCCCCATACCCAATTTTTTTCCATGTATTTGAAAATTATCTTGCCCCGGTACAGATATATTGTACAAGAAGCAATAATCAGGAAGTATGAGTTAGTATGCTAGTTGTTGTTAGCTTTAGTGTGACGGCAAAACTCCGCTCTGGAAAAGCGCTTATAAACTCTTTGGACCACTGCGAACCCTTTAAAGTGAACCAGTTCTGTTTTTCACACGTTTAAGTAAAATCAAGTAGTGTCTATAAAGCGCTATTCCTACTTAAAAATGTTTTACTGGATGAATCACTATCTCAGTATCTCCCGTGCATATTTTTTTGTGTCGTTGGGCAAGACTCTCTGTGGCTGCATGAATGTTTACTTGAAATGCCAAAAAGTACAGAATTTCCAAATAAATGTGACCATTTACCATCAATTTATTTAAACGTTTAAAGGGCCGGTACCTATTTTTTTTCCATGCATTTGCACAAAGTTTGTCTTGCCCCAGTACCAATATATTGTACAAGCAACTCCTGAGGTTGTGACCTGTCTGCATCTAATTATAGAGCATTTTCTGAGAATCATGAAGTGCGTGTTGCGCTGCTCATCACCATGAATAATCAGGATTTTTAAGTAACAGTAAAAATCTGGTACAGGGCCTGATGAAACCATTGCACAATTGACGGTCCAGTAGATAGCAGAAGATTTACGCCTCTTACAATGATCGTACCCAGCTAATGGAACCACAAAGTGCATTATATACTAACATATCTGCTGAAAAATGTCCTTATCGTTTATATCTCAGCATCTCTGGATAAATATTTGCCTAATTGATGCCACAGCGCTAGTCTTTCACTTTCTCATATATCATAAATACTTGCGCTATCATCTGCAGACTGCATTAGCCCCTATAGCTCCCCCTCCCCGAAAAAACATGAAGCGGCTGCGTCCAGTTTCACTCATGTTGCTCTTGGACGCTACTTCAAAGTCTCATAGCCTCCTTGCTTCCTTGGCTCCTCGGATACAATCTGAACTCCAATCTGGAACGCTTTCTTTAAAAAAAGGACTTTTAACACGCCTGTTTATACGGTTTACGGGGAACGCGAAGGACACACATGTCTGGGTAATTCATTAGAGAAAATGTGGCGGAGAAGCTAACGAAGCGAGCTAGTGTCCTTAAATGGTAATGACTCCGCGGGTTCATAGCGACGTGCTGAGGTCAATGGTAGGATTAGAGGGGATTCAGGAAGACAATTAGTGTGGAAAGAGAATAGTTCAAGTTCTCAACTGCTGACAATGGTGGGCAGAGGTAGTACATTTAAGTAAGAGTACTGTCTGTTACTTAAAAAATACTATTACTCAAGTAGAAGTGCAAAGTGGTAGTCAAAAAAGACTCGAGTAAGAGTAAAAAAGTACCACTTAAGAGTAACTGTCTAGTCTTAACATCGGATTTGTAGTTTAAAGTGAAGGGAATTGGACTGACAAAACATTAGATAGCCTTCATTTGGTATTTTCTAACAACAGACTAAAAAACTTTGAAAAAATATTTGCAAATATTGTCAACATAAAGCTTTAGTACATGTAGATTTACTCACAGTGGGAACCGTCACCAAAACGTTTAGTACTCTTACACTGGCAATATATTACCCAAGTAGAAGTAAAAGTATGACATATGAAAATGAGTTACTTAAATAAAAGTACTTGAGAAAATGTAACTGAGGACTAGTAGCCACATCTGACCACTGATTCACAATTTGGAGTTAAATGGATGGTTTTATTCAAATGTTGAGATATTTCCATTTCTGATACGCCACATCAGTTGTTGAGAGAGTAAGAATGTCGTTGGGACTTCCACGGTTGAGTCGTCTTAGCAGGGTCAGAACAAGTAGCTCAGCTGATACAAACTTGCACCCAATAAAAAAGTAGATGGAGAGAAGGGCCAAAGACCAATATATGTTTTGCTGCGTCGTGGTTTGAGTTGGCCTCAGTTCACTTTCCATGTATCCCATAGTTTTGACTTGGTCTTGAGCTACAATACCTTCCTGTATCTTCTCTATAATAGAAATGCAGCCTGCGTCAGTTTTGGTACCACTTAAACCAGGGTTAAATCTTGAGTAAACCAGGTCTGAAGTTAGAATACAAAAAGACCAAACGAGGACAAAAAAAAGGAGATAATCTGAACTTGTTGTGAACAAGATCTAAGTGGACCAGCATAAATTACCA
>KN481265.1:64513-100016 GCA_000787095.1 Periophthalmodon schlosseri
CTAAACTACAACAAAAATATTTTTCTTATCTTATATATTGTGAGTAAAATATCTGTCCCTGCACATACAAAGCCCACTTTGTCTGAACTTGAAGGTTGAACGTGCTTCTTACTAGTTTCCAAGATATGCATAACCAAGTGTCACACCATCTCATTATCTCGTTTCATAGGTTTCCAAAGATTTAGAGAGAGAATCAAAGACTTAGATCCAAGTTATCTTAATAACAATCTAACAAAATCAAACCAGGGCTGTAAAAACTGAATCTGTCTTTTATAATGTATATTCTGTTTACAATGAGGGTACAGCTCAAAAACTCTTGCACAAAATAGGCTACGCAAAAAATGTAAACTTTATCCAGACGTGGAAGAAGTACTCAGTCTTGTTACTTAAGTAAACGTATACAGGAGCCAAAAATACTTCAGGAAAAGTTAAAGTATATAAAATATACTTAGGTAAAAGTATTAAAGTATTAAGTAGATTAAAAATACCACTTAATGTAAAAAGAAAAAGTACTTCACATAGATTTTGTTAAATGGGTAATATTAGTATGAAATGTTGGGGTTTCAGTCCAGTTCAAAAACAAGAGAGGAGTAGAAAGTACAGATACTCGGATACATGCTCTCAGATGTAGTGAAGTATCAGAAAAAGAATCCATTGTACAATGTAACCTACTAAATACCTAATAATCAGTGGTGGAAGACGTACTACATTTTTAAGTTAAAGTACAGATACAGGAGTAAAAAGTATTGAAGTACATGTTTAAAATGTACCTTTAGAGTAAACAGTATTCCACAAAGATTTTATATAACTATTAAAGCATCAACCCTGTCAACAAAGTCAGTCAACAAAAGTGACTGAATCGATTCCTTATACATTTTTATAGCCTGCATATTTTTGTTTGCTCAAAGCCGGGGGGAAGTAAAATACTTTTACTTTTGTACTTAGTTACTTTCCACCACTGATTTGCCACAAACCTGCTACTCCACTCCAGAGGTGGGCAGTACTCAGTTACATTTACTTGAGTGACTTTTTTTTTTTTTTTTTAAGAAATTGTACTTTTCATAGTACTTTTCTAGCAGCATTACTTTTACTCTACTTGAGTAATATATTTTACAGTACTTGAGTAAAAGTTTTGGTTCTGTGTGTAGGTCGACAAGTGACTAAAGTTGACAATATGAAATGATTGGAACATTTGTGTTTCTTGCACTGTTCCTTCAGATATGACTTAGTTCTCATTTTTGTGTCTGTCATTTGAAAATAACAGATTTTGTGCATTATTTAATGTTTGAGCTTCTTTTTACTAATTGTAAATCAGATGTTATGTCCGACAGTTACTCTTTACGTTACTCTTACTTGAGTAATAGTTTTCCCAAATACTTTTGTACTCTTACTTGAGTAATTTCTTGGACTACTTTTACTTCCACTTGAGTAATATTATTTTAAAGTAAAGTTACTCTTACTTGAGTACAATTTTGGCTACTCTACCCACCTCTGCTCCACTCTCACAATATTATTTAAAGTAAAGTTACTCTTACTTGAGTACAGTTTTGGCTACTCTACCCACCTCTGCTCCACTCTCACGCGCAGTTAACGCACAATCTCCTCTTTGGCACGTTATTTCTAAAAGCCCCTTATCAACTTAAACGGCGCGTTTCTTTCTAACCTTTTCCCACTCAACCCACGTCCAAACTCCTGTGTGCTATCTCCACTCCTGCCTTTCAGTCCACCGAGCCCCTCTTGGTTCCCCCGCACCACGGAAACCCCCCCACCGCAACTTACGGTCTGCAGCCTCACGCCGAAATCGGGCGCGTCTTGCTCCGTTGCCCGTAGCGCCGTCCAAGCCGTGCGCCCCGGAGCTTCGTCCCCGAGGCATAGCGCACTGAGTACCCGGCTCTCCTGCCTCTGTTTCAGCAGCTCCAGCTCGCACAGCGCCGCCAGGCTTGCCTCCAGGCGCTCCTTATTCCGGCTTCGCTCCTCTTTGAACGGGAACATGAGTCCGAATGACGCCGGCGGTTCCAGACTGACAGACATCCCCGCGTAGTCGTCCTCCTCACTGGTTTGGGTTAGATCCGTGACCGCGGTGCTCCGACCCCATTACCCCTCCTCCTTTACGCGTGTACGCCGTGGTTTTGTCAGCTCTCCCGGGCCAGTCTGAAGCGCTGAAGGTTCGTCTCCAGTTTAGAGTGTGCCGGGACAGCTGCGCGCGTTGCTGTTGGAGGAGGGCTGTGCGGTATGGAGCAGGCGCTTCGCTGTTGTTGGCTCACTCACTTATGTCACCTTGGGAGGAAAAAATATAACTTAAAAACACAACAACATGATCACGTGCTTTCAGAATTGACAATATAATAAGGAAAATTACGGAAAAAGAAAGTTAACAGACTGGAACAATATGGTGCGCCAAGATCAAGAAATGGTGAATTAACGAATTATTGATTTGCCAAATGCTTATAAACGTAATATCTGTCTTTATCACACTGGTCCACGCTGGGAAGCTTACACGGACTGCTAAATATCAGTTTGAGTGGTAAGAGAGCAGACATATAGCCTAAAGATTAAAAAGTTAAATTCTACAGAACAAATTCGGTTAAAGTCGTTTCAGCTTTTGGGCAATTATAGTCGAAGTTGAATCAATGAAAACCGACCAAAAAGCTGCCAATGTGATATGAGACAAAATCTTAGGGTTGGCAAATAAATGTAGGTATATAAAAGTTACCAAAGTGAGGCTACCCTGTCGTCTGCGAGCGCCAATGTGGCGATAGAAAGCCGAGGGCGCCATCTGGAGGCTGGATAGAGAATTACGCACAGTTGGGTTTGGACTGGTCTATTGCCTATTTTAAGTCCTCCTATATTTCAAGGAAATATTTCCACATGGAGTGTTCTCCCATGTCAAGATGGGTTTCACAGTAAGTAATTCAAATTTTAGTAGTTTTTCAGTGAAAAAAACAGAAACCAACATGAAAAAATATACTTTTATTTTAAGTTACATACTGGTTTTAAATAGTTTTATTCATATTGTTGTCTTTCTTTGTGTATATGTATGCCCTTAGTTAAAAGTCATGGTTTGGTCCTATTTTAGACCTGATTTAGTCCTAATTGCAGTGGTGGAAAGAGTTCTGTCAAGTAGAAGTACAGTACAATGGCCAAAGATGTACTTAATTACAAGTAGAAGTACTTTTTGGGAAATCTCCAAATCGTTTTACTCTTTGTGTAAAAAGACTGAGAACCTCTGTTCTAGATTATCCCCAAAATATTGTGACAAATACTAAAATCACACAATACCACACGGATATTTCATTCATCTCCTCCTTTTATTCATTCTGTATCGCAGGCCTCTTTGAGCAATACTTTCAGTCGAGTGCGTTTGGCCTGGGGTCTGCTACCAGCGCGTCCCCAGGAGCCAACTATATCTATACACATCAATCAATATGCTGTACAATGTGATCATATAAATAACCAGGAATCATTTATGCAGTCAAAATAAGTCATTTCCAAATATAGGTATATGCACATACAAGGCTACACAACAGGTGAGCTGGATGAAGGCAAGACACAGGAAGTACACTTTTGGATTGTCATGGAAACGAGGGACATATTATGTGATACATCTTTAATAGTTCTGATATTGTATCATCTATGCTGGCATTAAAATCCACGGTTAGAGACATTTACCACTTGGTCTAGTTAATTAAGGGTCTACTTTCTTAAAATACCCATGCGTTATATCGGTCCTCTAATAGTGCGGGAGAGCATTCATATGACAGCCATGCATTTCATATACAGCAGAGTGATTTGGTCAGATGCATAAGGAAAAAGATGGAAGTAACAAAATGCAATGTTAAAACGGCTTTTGGGTTTATGAAAATAAAGTTTTATATTTTATGCTGGGAACAGACTGGTTAAAGAGAGGGTATTACACTTCTATAGGGTACTGCTAACACATAACAAATTTAGATCACCATGTTACATTTTATTGTTTTGACTGTATTCGCTTAAAACAACATATTAACATGTTTAATATGTTTCACTGTGGGCTGAGCATTGGACAGAATTGTACTGCTAACCTTAAGAAGGGTTCAAATAGTGCCCGGGATTGATTGCTAGATTACTCAGATGTATGGATGACATTTCAAACGTCTTCAGGAATGTTTTTGATGAGGGAACAATGTTATAACATGACAAAATGCTTCAAAAAGTTGACTTGCATAATACCCCCTCTTTAAATATTTTCCCTTTGAATCAATAGCCAACACATTTAAATAAAAGATATGCGTAAATACAAAATTCTAGCTTAATATTTATTTTATATTCTTTTTAGAAATTTATAAAATATTTGGATTGTTGATCAAATGATTGCATTCAATGTCAACATGAAATTGCTTGATGTTGATACTTGATATTTTTTTACATTATATTATTGCAATGGCCTGTCTCTAGACGTAGAAGCTAGATGTCTATCCAGCCAATTCACTTGGTCAGTAGTGACCTGTGCAAAGCCAGCCTTAGAATTCAAGCTAATTCACATTTGGACTTAAAGGGCCTGTGCCCCATTTTTTCCATGTATTTCAGCAAAATTTGTCTTGCCCCAGTACATTTGTATACATATTGTATAAGCAGCTCTTGAGCTCAAAATAACTCCGCTGCATGCTGTCTGCATCTAATTAGAAAGCATTTGTCCGATAATCAGAAAGTGCGTCTTCACATGCTAGTTGTTGCTCTTCTGCAAAACTCCACTCTGACGTTTATAAACTTGATGAATAATTAGGATGCTCGGAATGTATAACGTAAGTGAGGAAGAACTTGGGACCACTGCAAACTGTTTAAAGTGAACTAGTTCTGTTTTTTCACGTTTTTAAGACAGTAAAAGTACAAGGTACAGGGCCTTTAAAAAATTATAAAAATGGAAAGAACATGTGTATTTCTAAATTTCAAATGTTGTCTCTTATTTTTTTTTTTTTTTTTTTTTTTTTTTTTTTTTTTTTTTTTTTTTTACAGTTTTTACTTTTTGGTTCATCTTTTTTCATATGCCATTTATCCACCCCACTGTGCCATAATAATAGTGTTGAAATGACATTACGAGTGATCAACATTTCACATACATGACATATCGTACGCTGTATTCGTGTTGCCAGGTTGAGTGGATCGCGTGGGGTGGGTGTCACTTTTGTAAGCACATAATTCAAATATTATGTAAAAATTATGAACAATTTCCAACAGTATCACAGCTATACTTCACATGGCTGTCAAAAAGAGAGTTGGAAACATGCCAGCTGTTAGCCAACTTTTAAATAATCAGGTACAATTTTGATTTTATACAAGTTAATTTAATATTGCATAAGCTGTAGCTTATACTGTGTTAGTGAGACTGCCCTGTTAGTGAGGCTGCCTACAGTTGAATGGAATGAGGCAAAGTTGAAACATGAAGACAGGTAGAAAAACAATAGAACCAAGGAATGTAATTTAAAGGAGACATATTATGCATTTTTCTCTTTGAAGGGCCCATATTACGCTATTTTCTGATCTATGTTATAATGTTTCTTCATCAAAAACATACATGGAGTTGTGTTTTGTTTCATTCACACGTTTAACACACAAACCCTGCATATTTAGGCTGAGTTCTTCTCTCAGACAGAAAACACACTGTTCCACCTTGTGATGTCACATAAATTCATTTGGATAATTTCAGCCCTAGAATTTCCAATCTCTACTAAAAGAACACAACTTCAGATATGTTTTTGAATAGGTAACAGCATAATAACACGGCTTAAAGCTCACAAGAGTCAATTTTGCGTAATATAGGACCTTTAAAATATTTTCGATATCATTGCATTTGAATTTCACATTTTATAATTTGTATGTAAAAAAACAACAACAAAAATCAGCACATGGCTTTTCACAGAGAACACTTAGATTCGAGGTCTGATCTCTGTGCTAGCAACATGATGCTAACACATTTTTGCAGTAACATTGCGATTACTGATGTTTATCAATTTAGTAGTGAAAAGGTACTGGCTTTAAAACACAGAGGAGCATTTCCCCGGGTTCAGTCATTTACAGAAACACTCAAATTGCTGCTTTTAGTCTGTTAAAAAAAATGCGCAAAATGAGTCAACGAAACAAAAAACAACTTCAAGTATGTTTTGATGAGAACAAGTTATAAAAACCTCGTGTCAAGTTAAAAGTCAACTCTGTGTAATATATCTCCTTTAAGAACACTTTCCAGCTGTCAAAAACATGAAACACACAAAAATATAGCACAGCGTATGTTTTCAGAGACCCGCCCTGATTCACTGCATATGTCCTGTTAGGAGTTAGCCCTGATGCTAAGTGTAGGTTTTTTTTTTTTTGGTTTTTTTTTTACAAATACTGCTAGCCTGTTAGTTAGCGTGGTTTCCAGTTTAAGGGATTCCCAAAAGACGGGAAAAATGTGTTGTTTTTGCAGCACTAAAATAGATTCTTACGGTTCGAATATTAGCTTACGCAGCATGCTAACATCGGACGAAAAAAAAAAAAAAAAAAAGCAAGGGGAGTTTTTTGCCGTGGATGTCCAGACTGTTGGAGGTCACTTGAGTTGTTGGTTGTTTGAAAAACCTGGACTGGATCAGCAGAGGAGGCGGAGTATTGGAGTATATTGCACATGTAGTCTGTCCGCCTACGGGTCAATGGGGGTACTGCACTTTCTTCTGGGATTGGGAGGAGGAGGAGTCCCTGAAGCCAATGTTTTTGTGGAGGTTCACCAGGGAATCTCTGAGCTGCAGGAGAGATAAAGAGAAGAAAATCATGATACGCTGAAGAGTTATTGCCATTTACATCAGCAATATGTGCCCCAGTACAGATACACTGTACAAGCAGCTCCAGGTCAAAATAAGTCCGTTGTGTACTGTCTGCGTCTAACTATAAAGTGTGTTATTGTCTGATAATCCGGAAGGGAGCGGTTAGCATGCTAGTCGTTAGCTTTACTGTGACAGCAAAACTCCACTCTGGTCTCTGAAAGATCTGAAAAACGCGTATAAACCCCTCACAGTGAATAATCAAGATGCTCAGAATGTATAAGGTAAATGAGGAATACGTTTGGAACATCAACTAGTTCTGCTGTTCCTGTTTTAAGACAGTAAAAATCAGGTACACTGCATTTAATGATCGGTCTCCGGGAAATGAATGTAAGTCAATGTAATGTCCCCAAAAAGAATGGAAACATTTTAAAAAGTTTGCAGTTAATTAATAATAGATGCAGATACACGCAGCGGACTTGCACAATATATATGTACTGGGCCAAGACACATTTTGCTCACATACATGGAAAATGGGGTACAGGCCCCCAATATGAGCTGCAAGATGAATCGCAATCAAATCAAAATCGCAATTTGAATGGACGTAGTGAGCAAATTGCAAAGGCTGCAGTTTTTGAAATACCATAATTTCCTCCACAAAAAATCCTCTTTTTCTGAAATGTTTTGAAATACATAATTTCCTCCACAAAAAATCCTCTTTTTCTGAAATGTGATTCTTGTATTAGTTTGTCAGTTCATATTCCAATCTTTTTGTCAGTTCTTCTGGATGTGTTTAAAATGTGAACTTTGAACAGAATGCTATTATTAAAACAAATCGCAAATCTAATCGCAATGTTTGTCAGAAAAATCTTTTCCCAAACCGTCCAGTCCTAATCCTAAGTGTTATGCTTGGAGCTAGTATCCTGGTGTGACCCCGTGGCTGTGACGGTTCCACAGTTAGTGAAGGATAAAGCCACCATCCGCTCATGTTTGTTTAAGCAGGCAGACCAGGCAGCTCCAGCTACCTTAAAAGTACAACTCGGGCTCCTCTGTTTACACCAGTGCGGGGCAGTGGGGATGTAGTGTACAAAAGGAGGGCTATGGGCCATAAACTGCTTTGAGTAGAGAGGCAACAGTGTCCAAATCAGATATTTATTGCAAGATTACCAAATGTCAGTACAAGCGTTTGATTTATAACGTTAACTTATTATTGTTGGCCGTACTGACACAGCTCAAAGGATCATGGACACTGCTGTTTTCCATTCCACTGTGACAAAGCAATGTACTTCAGCTCCAGAAATTTGATACTGTTACAGAGCGAGCTAATATTAATATGGAATTTTCATATTAAAGATGGTGATGATTAACCTTGCAATATTTGTGAGTTCACAAACTCAAGAGAATTCATCTTGGCCTGTGCTTTTTTCTCAGCTGGATTTAACAAATCTATGCACTGTCCTTGTTTTAAATAAATATATAAAATAAATAAACACATCCTGATCGAGAGCGAGAGTCATCCTAGACTGATAATGTGCAAACTCAGTTCAGAGTGTGAGCCGGATTAGATGTCAAAAGACAATACCTGATTTGATTCATCAGTCATGTGTTTTTTTTAAATGTATGGATTATATGCATTTATTGATATTATATGGTATCCATTAATAGTACCAATGTGTAGCATTTTTTTTAGTATGGAAATTATTACTATTATTATTATTATTTAATGTGACACCACTTTTAGAAAGTAGAAATTAGCTAAAAGGCTATCAACATCTTTGAAGGTGCACTATGTAACTTTTCTGGTAGAAGAGTACCTGCTTGTTCCCCGACAGATGTTATTAGAATGCTACACAGTATAGCATTAAACTTATCTATCTCCATGGAGACAAGCCAGTGACACCACTCCACACACAGTGAGAATACATGTTTTTCAATGTTTTTGGAATTGAATAAAAGTTTAATGTCATACTGTCTACATTCTTTGAAAACAAGCGGGTTCTGGACACTCTGCACAGTTACATAATGCACCTGTAAATTGGACATAAATATCTGCCCCTGGGTCAGTGCCGTGAGTGTCACCTGGTCCAGCAGTAACACAGAGGACTTGATGATCTCCTTCCACTTGTGCAGCTCGTTGTCATGGAAACGCTGTTGAGAGTCCAGGAGCTGCACCCACTCCAGCTGAGTCTGAGGTGCTTTGCTGAGGGGACACAACATATGACACACAATGTCAATGTAATCAGTCATTCTACAACTCTAAACTCTGTGCTTTTGTCTGCAATACAGTTGTACTCTATGACACCTGTGGGTCATTATGTTGTATTTTGGGCATTTTAAATCACCAAGAAGAAACGAGTCGGCTGATTTCTACGTTGGAAAATTGCAGTGCCCAGTGAGGTATTAGGAGTCAATTCCCGCCTGCCCCTTTGCGGTACAACGCCGTAAAGTCATCACAACAAAGTGCTGTATGCTGTCAGCTCCTCCTGGTTAGCCGCAGATCACACTAGCGAGTAGACATTTTTTTTCTTCATTTGAAGCCTACGTGTGTCACTAATTAAGAAAATAGAATTGGCACCTTAAATCCAGGAGAATAAAGATTACTCAAACATGCATGAACCACTTTATACACAACGTTGAGAAGAGAAAAAAAAAGGGGACACAAATATAACATGATTAAAAGCTCTAAAAAGTCAATTTTGCATAATGTCTCCTTTAAGAACATTTCATCTGTTGCTCCCCTTTATAAAGCAAACAGAGTCAAGATGTATCAGCTTTACACGGGAAAAGCAGTGGAAAAATGTGGTCCTGTCTGTATTTTCGTCTGAGCTCACCTAATATTCTATTACACAGGTGTCTATAGAAACCTGTGTAATAGAATAGGCCAAAGTCAGATCTGTGGAGAGGTGACCCCACTAATAATAAGAATGGATGTGTTTTTCAAGGCCTTTAGGCATTCTTGAACAATAAAACACCTATAATAGAATACATGTGGCATAGATATGTTTAATGCCATACTGTGAAGCATTTCAGGTAAAACAGAAAGTATTGTGGTTTAACTGTGACCAGTGACCACAAAATGAAAGGTAAAGTGTTGCCATGGTTACCTCTCCTGTGGCCTCAGCCCGTGAGATGCTGTTAGACTCGAGGTGGTGTATTCCAGCATCCACAGTTTATAGAACAGCATCAAGTTGAGAAATACCAGCAAAATTAAGCTGCAACACAAGAAAACACACATTTACTTCAATATAGGCCCATAGAAGTACAGTATGTAGTAAGTGCCACAGAATCAGGAGCCAGGTTTTAGCAAAGTACCTTATACAGATCCTATTGGATGCATAAAAAATAAGGACAGGCAAAATTAGACAGAAAGAAATCATACAAATTATATAAAGTCTAATGAAAACAATTAAAATCATACTTAAAGCTGCGGTACCCAAATTCTGTGTTTTCCCACAAAGAGTATATGGTAAAAGCTACACTTTGTGACAAAATGAGACCACTGTGCACAGTCTGTAGCTAATAATAAAGTATTTTGTATTTCTCGTAAACCCGGAAGTAAGTGCCCACAGCAGTGCTCCAATTGTCTGTGCTTGAGTGGTCGACCTCAGTTTAAAGTGGGACGAAACACCTAAACTCCGCCCACAGCCGCATTTCAAATAGAGCGGCTAAACTGGGCAGTACTGGAGGACTAAAGAAGAGAGTGAGGGGGGAGGAGGTATAAGAAACAAAGTGATTGGTCTAACAGGTATCCATACTTTCAAACTCTGCCCTATAGCCAGGTGTAAATAGAAACACCTGGCTGTAACCAGGGCAGTCCTGCATGATGTCATGTAGTACTTTGTAGTACTGCAGTGGCCACTGGAGGCAGCACACACTCATTTTTATACGTTTTTGACCACAGAGCTGCAAATTCACCAGGTTTGCACTAAATTTTAACTAAAATTGCCAAAAAAAAAACTAGGAACAGAAGACAATTAAAATACCATACACACAGTTAAGTAGCGAAAAAACGTGGATTTAGTGTTTAGTTCCACTTTAACTTCTAATTAATGCAGATTTAAATACCTACTTCCTCATTCTGTGATGTGAAAATTAGGTAACCCAGCTTTAAATTAAAACTAAAATTAGATAAAAAGTCTAGGTGACTTTGCACTGTTCAAAATACTAATTACAATCTCACATAAATACACAGGTCAACGGTCGAGGATTTAACAGTCAACCTTCAGATAAGAGAGTTAACCCTTACCACAGAACTGTTACTTACACAAGGCTTATAAAAAGTAATATTTTGGAGAAGCTGTAAAGTGCCAGGCCTCCTGTAGAGTCCGAGAGGTGTCTAGTCTGTGTGGAACCTGAAAAACAAACTTTATTTGTTAGACACAGGACCTGCACGGTCTTAGGACTTCAACTAATGATTTGTAACAATATAACAATCCTGCCAACACTAAGGTCACAAAAGAATATTAAAAGTTAACTTTCACAATAACATTACAACACTTGAGGCAATGGATCTATTATAAAATCTGGAGACGGTACTGCTATCTTAAATCTGTCGTGAGTTGGACTAGTGGTCAGGCCGTTGTAGCAAAAACATGCTCTCCTGCACATAAAGCATTTTTCCCATAGAGCGCAATGTAAACACAAGCTGCTCGTGTTCGGCTGACGGACCTACAGCTTTCAAAAAGGTTGGATTTTGTGGCGATTATTTTCAGATCATACATTTTTTCTCAGCAAAAAACAGCTTTTTAATCGTTAGCTTCAGCTCACTATGACTGGCCAGAGTGGTCATGTGGTACTTGAGACCACACTCCTTGCACATGCTTGCATGGGAGAAGAGACTAATGCGCACGGTCAGGATATGCAGTATCTAGCCGCCAAAAGCTAAGCCAGTGACACACGACACTGAGCTCGGCCTATTCACTCAAACTGGTGACCGTGTTCAAGCTCTAAGGGTTTACTTGAGGCATGTTGATAAATTGATGTTACCGATTTTGACACTACACTGTGCCAGCTAAGTCAGTTCTTGTCAGACTGGGTTAAGACAAAACTCAGATTAAAGTCTAACTTGAGCAACAGAGCTTCTGACAGAGCAGTGCCTCCAGTTAGCGTCACCCCCTAGTGAATGTTGATGACAGCTGCAAACTATCAATTTTAAGCTAGTTGTGACGTCCCGCGAACCCAACCCATAACGTGCTCGTACCTGCCACGTGCTTTATGAGGTGCATGTCTTCATCCTCCTCCTCCTCTGGTGTGGTGACAGCTCCTTTGGCTCGGTCCACACTGCCGGAGGGCCTCAGGTGGTGGGAGAAGGTATGCCTCCTTCTGCGCCCACTCCTCATGCCTTTGCCCTGGGGCGAGTGCGCATCCAGCAGGAGCAGCTCCAGCTTGTTCAGCTCCAGTTCTGTGCACAGCAGGAGGCAGGGGTCAGTGCATTGTTCTCGGAGAGCAAAAGGACGGTTATGTAATGTTTAAAGGAGACGTAATGTGTGTTATTTAGTACTTTTGGTGCCTTTATCTTGATATTTCAGTATTCCATGTTTTACACTTGAAGCTGTATATGGTAGAGATAGTCCGATTTTGTTTCCGCCAATAGATATATGATATTTGTCGACACGTACATATTTTAAAATCTATGATAAGACCTACAGAACTGAAGTTGCAGTAATATTCACAAATTTACTTTTGTTTGATTGGGGTATTTTAATTACTTCAGAAATGTGGTATAACATTTCTAAATTGATTAAAAGACCCCAAAAAAAGTTACAAACTGCTTCATCCTTCCCTGTATCAGCAGCAATAATGCCATCTGCTGGAGTTTTGTTTAGACAAATGTTATGACGTGTAAGTCTTGAGGTTATGTCCTAACACATAAATTACACAAAAGGAAATACCAAGAACATAACGCCCAAATAGCCCGATAAGTGCATATTTAAGAACAGTTAATGCGCAAACTAAACTACAGTTGTGTTTTTGAGATTCAGTATTATTTATTTCCTTATTTCTTTAAATAAGTCAGCTGACCCAAGTGTCTGAAGTACTCGTCCAGGCCACTCCAGAAGCTTCTCTCGATGAAGGTTTTGACCAGGCCCCACGGCTGTTTCCTGTAGCGCAGCTCTGTGGACACCCTGGGACACACAAGTGCACTGGGTGTTAGTATACTTCAACAGGAGACACCTTAAAGGGGCTGCTCAGTAGGTACAGACCACATGTTCCAGTCATATTGATTTACTTTCTCTCTGTGCTATATCTTCCATTATTTGCTTTAACTCAATCTGGAATCTATTTCTGAAGATTATTTGGAGATGACTGGATAGATTTGTTCAGAATAATATAATAATAAAGCACCTATATTATTCACAAGAGTTTTCTCAACTACACAGTTTTTTGCAACTGAAGAGCTCTCATTCACAGCACATATAAACCAAGCCTGTAAAACTGCATTTTTCCACCCGGGTAATATCGCTAAAATAAAAAATATCTCACCTAAAAGTGACGCAGAAAAACGTATCCATGCTTTTGTTACATTAAGGCTAGATTACTGTAATTTCCTACTAGCCATGTGGCCTAAAAGCTCTTTAAAAGCTTTCAACTGGTTCAAAATGCAGCATCCAGGCTCTTAACAGGAATTAAAAGAAACAAACACATCACTCCGGTGCTGGAGTCCCTTTACTGGCTTCCTGTGTAGGTCAGAATTACATTTAAAGTTCTCCTCCTGACATATAAAGCCATAAAGGGCTCTATCCTATCTGCAAGGTGCTATAGTATTATATAATTCAAACAGAGCACTCCACTCTCAAAATGCTGGACTACTGATTCCTAGAGACTCTAAAAGCACAGTAGAAGGGAGAGCATTCAGCTACCAATCTCCTGTGTTATGGAATAAGCTCCCATGGGGGAAGCTGTGGGCCCATGTTAAAGAGGCCCCACAGTCTCTACATTTAAGACCAGACTTAAGACTTTTCACTTTGAATTAGCTTATGGCCAGACCAGTTAGGAACAGAAATAAAACCCACAGTTTTAGCCAAGCTGCCTTAGGAGCATCTATGCTGGAGGAAGTACGGTAACCTGAGCACTCTCCTCTATTTCCTCCTACGCTCCCTGTCATCAACATTCACTCTTCAGTTCACTGGAGTCTGTTCATTGCTATTCACAAGTTGTTCCCTGTCCCACTCCTCTCTGTGGAGTGCAACTGTTTCAGATGCCTGGCCGCTGACCGCCTGGTGATGAATGGACCCTAGATACCTCTCCTATGTCCTGACCCTGTGCAATGGACCCGGATCCTCTCCTTGCGTGAACACGTGGTCTTGCGCGTGCAGCTTCAAAGGCGATGACTGCAACAGTACAGCTTAGTGTCATACCACAACTAAAGTGGTTCAACACAGGAGTCGCAGCTGGACGGGGTGCAGTCTGAGTGAGGCATTAATCCTACACATTTGAACTTTATCTCCAAATAAATAGATGTGTTTATTTTTTATGACAAAAAATCCTCACCCACTCCAATTCATAAACCTCAGGCATGCTTTGAGAGAGAGACTGGTGGATTGAACAATTCAGAAGAAGCAGATTGCTTTAGTTACCTCTTAGATGCAATATAATATACAGCAGCTACGCAGTGGACATGAACTACAATAAGATCCATATCATAACAGATGATTAAATAAACTGAAAAACAAAACACCCCTTTACACTCTGTTCTTGCAGTGACACAAATCAACACAAACTACTATATAGGCAGATGGCATCGAACCACCAACGAGTGGGTACAGCAGCCCATAGTGTCCTATTAGCACAGACCTGAGGCGACACTTGTTCTTGGCCACTCGCGTGAGGACGTAGCGGTTGACTGTGTAAAAGTAATCGTGGTATGGGACGTCGTGAGCGTTCACCTCTGCGTCAATCACGTAGCACTCATTCTCCTGACTGGCTTTGTACAGAGTCTGGACATACACAAGAGTAGGGAGAAGTCATGTCAGTCACATCCAAACTTAGACACACACACATATATATACACACACACACACATACATATTATGCATTCTGACTAAAATGACCTTGTAAACAAGCCTTTGGTCACCTTGGAATAAGTATTTCACATGTTCTAACTTAAAATAATGTCTGCATTTGGAAAATGTACTTTATAAACTACACCTCCATTTCAAATGAGGCATTTAGCTATTGGAGCTGCCTCTGCTGTCAACAACGGTAATGAACAATGGCAATGTAAACAAACGAAGTTCTTATCTCCTGTGAATGCTATGCCAATAGAGACATGCATTTGACCACAAAATGAGTCCAGTGGACTTAAAAACTGCACAGGAGAAGTTTGGATTTTTATCTGTGACACAACTAACTGGCCAAATACGAACAAAGCATTTTGAGTGCTGCTCAGAGAAGACTACTTTGGATTAATGGATTAATGAAATAAGTGTGAAGAATGAAGCAAAAATACAACTCCAGGTAAGATGTCTGTGTAATCCCTCAGTCGTCTAGGTATGATCCATAGTCAAAGAAAAATTCAAGTTGCAGGAGTGAAGACATTTCACTGCTTATCCAAGCCGCTTCTTCAGTTCTGCTAGAACTCGAGAACTGAGGAAGCGGCTTGGATGAGCAGCGAAAGATCTTCACTCCTACAACTTTTTGTCCAGTTGACAGATTTGAATTTTTCTTTTACTAACTCCAAGTAAGTTTTTTATATATAACAAAATCTCAAAAAAGTACATTTAAAAAATCACGATGGGACCAGAGAATTTATCTGGTCCCACTTCTGCTGACTTGTAAAGCTGCGTCCCACCTGTGTCTCAGTGACTGTGGCTGCCTTGGGGGCCAGAGGGTTGTTGAGGGCGATGCTGTACATGAGCTCTCTGGTCTGGTTTCCATCTGGGTCTTTCCTCCACGGTCGGTGCACAACATCTAGGACATAAAATTATTTACATATGGAAGTCAAAGCCACAAATTCTACTAAACAATGACTTGACTAAATTAAAATACAATAGTGTGTTGGTTGTGCAGTAAGATGAGCTACATCTGAAGATCATTGTTTATTAGTACAGCACTGCATGATTGTGTCCTTGTTCTACATTTTGTAAAATGGAAGAATTGGAACGCTGTGTCTGAGACATGACCTCAGACACATGACTTTATTGTGTCCAGCGGTGGTTTGTACTCAGTTACGGTTTACTCATGTAACTTCTCTGAGTAGTTTTTTGACTGCTTACTTTTACTCCAAGTTAAATTTTATTTGAAGTGACTGTATTCTTACTTGAGTAAACATTTTGGTTACATTTTACTGTAAGTCTACAGATAACAAAAGCCTGATTGGTTGGTTGACAATATGAAATGATTTAAACATTTGTGTTTCTTGCAACCTGAGATATGATATGATTTTGTATGTTTTTACTTCCATTTCTCGTTTATCCTTTGATTTTAAAGTTTTGTCCTTCCAATCACACTAACTTCAAATTATAAATCAGATGTTACCTCCAGACAGTCTCTTAAGTAGTTGTTTCCTCATGTACATGTTAATGGACCACTACTTGTCTAAGTACAATTTTTAGCTACTCTATCCACCTCTTTTTGTGACCATATTAGAAGAATCAAATCTTAAAATACAAAGTTGAAGACTAGTGGCAATTATCAGATCACAGATTAATACCTGAGAACCTCCTGCGCTCCAGAAAGTCCCTCATAAAGTCGGACTCAGAGAAGAGCAGGTCGTACATCTTGTCCACTCCCAGTCTGTACACGGAGTTTAGGTACTGGCGCCCGTTCAGGTCCTCATGGAACGGCTGCACCTCCCCTGCACATGGGAACAGAGCAGTGGTAAGATACAAATGTTTAGACTGATTCCAGATAACACAACTCCTAATCTGTTTACTTTGGAAGACTTGTTTAGACTGTGGAGCAACAATCTGCTGAGATTAGGGATGAGTCAATATGGATTTTTTGAGCGGATACGATATCCGATATTTGGCCTACTACTGTGTGCGATAAGGATATTTAGCTTGCAAAATCCACAGGAAGGCCTGCAAATTCATCACAAATTAACTTGTAAAATTCATAACAAACTGTATTTATCTGGAATATAAAATAATTTGTTACATGTTTGTGCAAACATACAGCCATATAACACTCTTCTGTTTCCATTTTAATCTTAATTCAGTTCACTTAAATCAGTTTAAAAAGAGCACACAGAGAGTAGAACAGTGCAAAAAAAATATTGGTATTGAATATCGGTACTGAGTATCAACCTATACTGATATCGAAGAACCGTATCTGTATGGATACTGACACTGGAACCAATATATCGCCCATCCGTAGCTGAGATCTTATTTTTTTCATACAGGCCTGCAATTTAATCAAACTTTAATTCAACTTAATAATGCGTTGCATTGCTGCGTTATTGAAAAATGCAATACTGTAATTTGTCACTTTTGTAGTGGGTTTTGTAGTAGTTTTGTACTCCTAACATTGACTAAGCTTGTAGTATTGTTCTCCCACCTTCGTCGTGCGTCTCGGAGGAGTCGCTGAGCTCGGTGGGCAGGTCCTCATTGTCGTTGAGGTCGAGAGAGGAAGGAGGGACGTGTGGGGTGAGGGGTAACCGCTGGTTAGTGCGGTTATCGGGCACAGACAGGGTCATGGGGTCAACCTCCGGAACAGTACTGGAGACATCGTCCACTGGAGGAGCCTCGTACTGCTGTAATAGAAAAGATACAGGTAAAAAAATGACAATATTTAGCTATTTAGTTTGGTAATTCACAGACTGCTGTACTGCCATTTAATTAAAAATAAAATTAAATTAACCAATGATCCCATAAAAACTCTATGCAAAAATGTGAAAATAAATAAATAATAAATATGCAGTGTGTATCTTCCATATTTGTTGATCTAAATATAAATACAAAGCAATGGCTCAATGACTTAGTACTTGTAACATATAATAATAAAATATGATCAAACAACAGATCGCTGAGCTCTGCTGACTTATAGTGGTGTTCCACCTTTTTAGTCATGATAATTCTTGGCATAAATCAAAGAAAAAATGCAATATTTGATTTCTATGTTGAGTATGATAACAATATCTGAATTATTTAAAAAGTAATCTTATTTTTTACTAGTGAAACTGTATCAATTTATCTCAAGTATAGAGTAAATTCTGAAGTGTGTGACTTTAACTGGATCTTTGAACACATTTTACATTTTTTTCATATAAAAAATTATAATAATAATAATAAATAACTAAAAATAAAACAAAAATGTGTTAGATGAAAACCTTAAAGAGGGGGTATTATGCAAAATAAAGCTTTCCACCATGTTATAACGTTGTTCCCTCATCAAAAACTAAAACAAAAGAGGTTTTAGATGTCAGCTATGCATGTATGAGTATTTTAGCGATCTCTCTTGGGCCCTATTCAGCTCTTCTTAAGGTTAGGAGTACATCTACGGCAATTTTCCACAAATACACAAAAGCATGATACAAAACAACACATTACAACTTCACAAACCTAATGGGATGTGCAGTAGTTTCATTGGCAAACTACACGGCGATTGTAAAGTGATTCACTGATGTTCATTCTATTTCTCAAGACACAAGCAGTTGGTGGTGTGTTGCTTACGGGCAGCGGGGACTCGTTGGTGGGCAGGTCTGGTGGCAGGGTGCTGCTGCAGAAGCCTGTGTGCTGCGCGGTGGGGCTCACGTCGGCCTTGTTCTCTGCGCTCTTGTGGTTGTCCGTGGGGCTTTTGGCCGGCGTCTGGCTGCTCTCCTGGTTCTGCTCTGGGCTCTCCTCCACAGGGAGCTCCTCACAGTACCTGCACCAGGGAGACGGACAGCAGCTGTAGGTCAAGGTTACACGTCTGTGGCACGCTGCCGGCACTGGGCTACTCTCATGTGGGGGGTGAGGTGAAGGAGGAGATGGCATGGAGGACTAATTATAGTAACTGCTTACAAAAGTTAAAGGGCGCGATTTTTTCCCACATATCTGAGCAAAGTTTGTCTTGCCTCAGTACAGATATATTGTATAAGCAGCTCTTGAGGTTGTCTGCTGTGTGCTGTCTTCAGGCAATCAGAAATAATTTTATTGCCCAGTAATCAGGAAGTGCACGTTAGCATGCTAGTTGTTGTTAGCTTTACCATCACAACAAAACTCCGCACTGGTCTCTGAGAGTTGTGAAAAGTGCTTATAAATTCATCACAGTGAATAATAAGAATGCTCAGAATGTATAATTTAAGTGAGGAATAACTTTAGACGACTGCAAATTAGTTCTGTTTTTTGCGTTTTTATGACAGTATAAAAGTAAATGTTTATTGTAAAATCAGCTCTTACTGTCAAAACGCTTTGGCCTCTCAAAGTTGTGAAACGCACATCTTATAATCATCACTAGAACAATACCCTAACGTCACTTTATCTCTTGTTCTTGAATTTTGCGTTGCAACATTTCAATTTCTCCATTGTGGGAAAAAAACAAGTTCTCTGATCCTGTCTTATCTTATAAAGTCATTGCAGAGAATAATTGCTTTGATGCTGGGAATGCATTAGGAAAGTGAGTACTGACTTTGGAACAGGGTTTATGCATAATAAACACTTATTTCTTAAGTGTTTATTATGCATAAACACTTAAGAAATAAGTGTTTATGCATAATATTCGATGCAATTTGCTGATAGAATAGCAAATATAGTATAAATATGTAGCAAATATTACCTATTCACTACAAATGAGTGCAAAAATAATTGTAATCATTTAAATAGCTAAACTAAAAAGTGTTTTTATAGTTATTTCTTCACATTTGCAGCAAAGGATCATATGCGGTTTAATGTTTTTGTATCATTTCACTTCAAAAAAATAATGTCAAAAATAAAGTCTGTATGATCGGTGAGACTTGATTTTGCAAGATCACAATATTGTGTAATCAAGGAGATAAGCTATTGACGTTTTTGTGGTTCTGCGCTTCCCATTTTTACCTTGAAATATGTTGTATGCGTGAGAAAATGTTATCTCAGTGTATCTACAATGTGTAAATATTTCTTAGTCTAATCAAAATATATTACTTACTGAAGTTAGGGATGTCACAGTGTCAAATTTTGTGATTGTAATTTTTTAAATATTTGGTTTGTACCATT
The DNA here is from genome assembly GCA_000787095.1 of Periophthalmodon schlosseri. Classification (NCBI taxonomy): domain Eukaryota; kingdom Metazoa; phylum Chordata; class Actinopteri; order Gobiiformes; family Gobiidae; genus Periophthalmodon; species Periophthalmodon schlosseri. The sequence continues at coordinate 84,396 of KN481265.1, forward strand.
TACTGAGAGGACTGAGATTAATTATATAGCTTTCGAGGGGTCATTTGTGAACGTGTGTAATTCCCCAGTACAAATATATTGTATAAGCAGTTCTGGAGGTCAAAGTAAGTCTGCTCATGAAGTGCACTGGAATGCTAGTTGTTACCTAGCATTATCGTGACGGCAAAACTCTGGTCTCTGAAAGTTGTGAAAAGTGCTTATAATCTTGTTTCGGTGAATAATTAGGATGCTCAGAATGTATAAGGTAAGTGAGGAATAGCTACTGCAAACCTTTAAAATGAACCAGTCCTGTTTTTCCCGTTTTAATAAAATACAAAACAGGTACAGCACCTTTAACACAGCTCTAATAATTCAGTGCAGGGACATTCATGGTCAAATGTTGGACAATGACATCATGACAAATTCTGGTTGTATTTAGCACTCACCCCATAGTGTTGAAGTCTTCATCAGGGGGAACGTAGTCTTCATCATCACTGGTGAGGCCCAGCTCGTTCCCGTAACACTGGTGGACAAAGTGCCACAGCTCCTTTGGACATAAAGGCTGAAGAGAAAATAGTCAAGAGAATGTGAGTAACTACTTCTAACGCCTAATGATCTTTATTAGTAGTAGTTTAGTAGTTTAGAGTTTTCTTACCTTTTCCATAAGAGCATTTTGCCACAGTCTGAACATCATCATGTACGTTCGGTCCCGAGCCCCGAATGAGGTGAAAAAGTGCTGTGAAGAGGAAAAAGAACATATGATCAATTTGAAAATATCTTTGGGGACTTGACGGTAGTGTTCAATTTGTATTTTTGGTGATGGGGTGTTACACTTCTGTGCAAACACAGAATTAATTGCAAACACATAAGATATTTGGATCATTTTATTGTTTTTAAAATGCTATATTGGTCAAAAACAACATATTAACATGTTTAATAAGTTTTCAGTTTCGTTTTTGACGCTCTAAGCCCCTAACCCTAACTGTTTTTTTATATGTGTGTATTTTAGTCAAAGGTACAGACTGTCTCTACCAGGCGAGTCTTGATCGGTCCTAGAGGCGACATGAATATTGCTGTGAGGCTGGCATGCTGCCCAAACTGCACAAATTCAAAAGTCTGTAACCAAACCATTCAGGCGTAGGTGTTGTGAGCAATGCTTTAACAGGGTCAGGCTCAAACAGTCCTTCATACATCAGTCTATCCTAAAGATGAAAGAGGAGCTTAATCCATAAAATGATGATGATGTCATAATGGGAGAAGATGTTTTTTGTTAAATTGTCCTGTTTGTTCATGTCTGTGTGTAATGTCCTGGTACTGTCACTGCCATTGCTGTTTCACTGCGAAACAAATTTTGGACCTACAATCTGACAATAAAGTTTCATCTAATCTAATAATCTAACCAAACAGGTACTAAACCTGGAGCAAAATCTTGATCAAACCACTACTTAACCGGTACTAGAACAGGACCAAACCAAGTCTACACTGGGCTAAAACTAGGCTAAAAAAATGAGGATAGCAAAAAGTGTCAACGCCCCTTAAAAGAAACAGACAACAATCTTCTAGCACAAATGCATAGGAAAGGACAAACTGAATATATCAAACATTAGATTTTATATTTCTTTAAAAGTGAGCAAACCTTCTCATTGTTGGTGCACAGCTGGATGGCATTTGGAATGAGGCGGGCTGTCTTCTCCTTGGTCATGGTGCAGATGTCCTTCAGCTGGACCATGAGCTGCAGTCAAATGCACACGTTATGTTCAGTTCTTACTCTTGGAAAACTGTAGATATTGGTGGCTTTTCCAGAGCCCTTACCAATGTTTCCCATCGGAAAATGTTGCTATAGAAACAAATCCAGTTTTCTGAGAGGTAGAGGCGTCCCTGTAGGAGGATGTCCCGCTGAAGGGCACAGGAGTAGTCTGAGGACAACCAACAATAAACAACATTTATTATCCTAAACTATCCTATTAAATTGTCAGAATATGAGGAAATATTAGTTAAACGCTTTAATTTTCTTTGGCCTTGGGATAAATGTATGTCACATTTAAAATAATGTTTGAATTTGGAAAATATACTTTATAAACTTCACCTCTGTTTCCAATGAGGCATTTGTGCGGCATTGCTGCTCTCTTTGCTGTCAGCAACAGGAATGAACATTTAGAAAGTAAACAGCTGAAGACCTTTTCCTCCTTCCTGAATGCTATGCTTGCGTTTGTTGTAAACACAATTTGACCACAGAATGAGTCCGGTGATGGTTTATGGGCTTAAAAACTGCACAGGAGAAGTCTGGAGTTTTATCTGTGACGCAACTAAACAGCCAAAATGCAAACAAAGTATTTTTGGGTGCTCAGAGAAGATGACTTTGGATTAATAGATTAATGAAACAAGTGTGAATGAAACAATAAACTCCAGATAGGTTTATCATCAGGGAACAGTATAACATGGTTAAAACATGATCAATTTTGCATAATATGTGTTTTTTAACTATAATAGAATACCATAGAATAACTAAGTCATTTTTTGTCCAAATTAAGTTTTATGTCTCATTATAGACCCCGCTGCAACTGTGGGCCATTGGTTATTGGCTCTGTCCTCAGCCAAGAAACATTTTACAGCAAAAAAACAAACAAAAAAAACAACACACAAACCGCCCTAGCCATCCTATTGACATAGACAGATTATGTTTTTAGTTTCTCAAAGCATTGAAAAATTACTTATGGTACTATTACTTATGGCAATTATGGTATTAGGCTAAGGGTGTAATACTGTTGTTACATCCTTGGGCAAGACACTTGATCTGCCTTACCTCTGGTGTCTATGTACGTTGTGGTATGAGTAAGTGTGTGTTGAGTGCAAATACGGGACAGTGGATGTCTCAAGGCTACACTCTGTTTACATGCATGTGTTAACATGCACTGTTCCAACCAAATAAAACGATTATTTTAGTATAATTGATTTTCCCCCCATTCTCAGGCCTTCTGAATATGAGATTTTTACACGGTGTTATCCCATTTAAAGCCACAGTTTTAACTTTTCAACCAAAAAATAGACTAAAATAAAAGCATGTTTTCCTTCAGTTTGGTTGTGATTACTAAAAAAAAATATGCCTCCACAAACCTCACCTGGAGGAGGGCCTTCTCCTGCTTGTTTCCATAGAAATGTTCCTTTGGCAATAATATTCCACAGTATGGTATAAAATTTATCAGTCTCCATAGAGAACGTCCCATGGAATCGTGCAGGTGATGTGCTACCTCCAGAAAGTTACATACAGTACCTTTAAGCTAAAGTGATGTGAAAATGTATCATCTTGGTGCAATTACTGAATTACTGAACTCCATGGGACTTTTTTGATCTTAAATTGCAATACATTTTGTTTTTGGCTGTGTGGGGAAGAAACTCTTTTAAAATCTCTGTCCAAAGTAAAATTCAGATATATATTTAATCTCTTATATATTTTAAGTTAGCCAAGCATTATTCCTGCTCACCCACGATGAGGCGTTCAGTGTCGGGCAGCTGCTTGAAAAGCTTCCGGAAGTCTTCATTCCGCTGTTTGTAGGTTGGGCTCAGGACCTGCCAAAGACATAGACAACAAAACTTGTTCAAATACAGAGTGTAGCATAGCATCGTTTACATAGGCAGTGTAACACACATTATAGATGAATATAGAATTATACCAATATCTTGTTTGTTTGTTAATCTCACATCACTTAAAGGAACGGTATGTAGCCTGATTCTTACAATTTTTTAAAAAAGGTGCTACAATCACAACTGAACCTGACACTGGACGAAAAATGTCACTTTTGCACTGAAAAAAATCTCTTAAAAAAGGCAAAAATGACTCAATATATTCAAGATTTTACTATTCTTTTAGAAGGGATAATTTGGACAAAAACATATTTTTGGATTCTCTCTACAAATCAATAATCAGGTATTTCTTACAATCAGAAATGTAATACATGTCTGTAAATGTCTTGATTGAGGTAAAAGTGTCACACACATAAAGTGCAGGACTGTTAAAGGTGTACTGCTTAACTTTTCTGAAGACTACACTACCTAGTTGTCTCCATTAAGTAGCTTAAGCGTTGCCTACAAAGTTCCACAATATGGACTTAATCTTATCTTTCTTCATGAAAACAAACAGGTTGTGCCACTAAGCCAAGGTACAGGTCAGATCTGTGTAGAGGCGACCCCGATTCTTCAATGTATTTTTGAGGGAATAAAAACACATGATTACCGTATTTTCCAGACTATAAGTTGCACTTTTTTTCATAGTTTGGCTGGTGCGACTTATACTCCGGTGCGACTTATACTCCGGAAAATACAGGTAAATAAATGCCAGACATTCCAAAAAAGTTACACAATGCACCTTAATAGACTATACTTGATAATCAAATTTTGCCCGATATATTACCTACAACATTTTGAAATTCTATAGCTGGTGTATCTTTATCTGATACTTGTTTTTAAAGGTGCACTACGTAACTTTTCTGGTAGAGGATCCATCTGCTTGTCTCCATGCTAATGTCATTGCTTTGCCTAGAATGTTCCACAGTATGGCATTAGATTAATCTATCTTGGATTCATTCAGTTATAGATGTTTTTTATGGTCAAAAATACCTGCCTGCTTCCACGGTGATAGGTAAGTATAAAACTATACTGTGCGACATTCTAGGCAAAGCAATAGCACCTCCATGGCGACAAGTAGGTGGCACACCTTCCACCTGAAAAGTTACACATTGTACCTTTAATAACCTGTTCAAACAACCAGTGGCTGTGACAGTTTAACAGCCCTTTAAATGTTAGGACATGCCGTGGGGCAACTACTATTAGCTTTAGCTTCGACAAGGTATAAGCTAGGTTAAGCTTAGCTTTCTCCACCCAAACATTTGCGTAAACCGAATCCGTTTAGCCACTTACAGCTGGGACTCGCTCAGATGTCCATTCCTTCCTCTGTTTCCCGCCGCGTTCCAAATCCCAGTGCAGTTCACTATCAGAATCTATAGAACTATCTGGTCCCATGATGGTCTGGTTATCAAGAATTGTATTTCCAGAAAGCCAATATGTCATAACTGGCAAAGAGCTGGATCACATGTCGTACAAACTTGCATAGTCAAATATTGTCTTAGTAATTGAGATAATTATCTGAATGAAAAAAAATGTAAACAAGTCAAAAATTCAAAAACTATTTGTAAGACCACATCATATCCATCTTCATTGATCACACATAGAGGCAAAGCAAGACTCAAAAGTGCAAGAAATTCACTGTTGCACGGAAAAATTCTCTTCAACAACTGCAAAATTCTCAAAATTTATATCAATATTTAGTTAACTTCTTCAAACACTGCGTCGGGAGTAACCATTCTTCTCTGATCCCACATGGAAGAAAAACCAGTGCATAAATCCACAAGAACTTTTTGCATATACTTTCTTGCTTGTTCACAACCGCAACAGGGCTCAAAGAAAGATCTACTCAAATATGTCCGTGCCCAACATTTTCCAAGAAGTTGTATTCCAGGTATCCGTGAGGACTTTCGGCCGCACAATTCATAAGATTCCTCCTCCTTCGCTGACATTGTTTGGAGTCAGTTGTGGAGGAGAGGAGTGGGCGGGGCCTCTGTGTGTTTTTGACTGAGAGGGAGGTCCTAGGAGAGCATGGGTTCACTAGAGTTCATTTGGGAAAACTGCATTGAGAATGTTTTTCAATGTTTGCTTAAATTTGAGCTTGTGCAAGTTTTATGGAACTCCTAACCTCATCTAATTACTTTTATGCTTAGAGTAGTTAGAGAGTAGTTTTAGCTGTGTTTTGAATGTAAAACTTAAGTTGTTAGAATGTACAGTTTGACCAGGAGTAACCCCGCATAACAGGAAGTAGGGGGAAACCAACAGCTTCCAGGAGTTTCTGTCCGATTATTAGAGTGGTGTTGGGAATGTGCTTATTTGGAAATGTTACTCTTGTTATTTCAGATAATGGACTAGGGTTGTCGAAAGTATCAAAAATCTGACACTCATTGATCCTAAAACTAGTACCAAAACTTGATACTCATTTGGTCCATCATTTCTAAATTCACTGACTAGTGGTTATTTTAGTCTAATCTGCCCTTTCACTTATGAAGATACTGTTTACTAGTACTTTGCTGTGGGCCTATACATTATAGTTTTTGTGTGAGTTCATAATCATTTTTGATAACCTCCTTTTAGTCAATTAATCATCACAAAGGGTATGTCTTTAGTCCACTACACACCTACTTTCTACTACTACTACAACTTACTACCTTCTACCACCACCGTAAGCGCCACTACCCTTATTTCTACAACTACTAGACCACTACTAATACTACTACTAATAAAATACGTGTCAATAACAATCTGCACTACGTTTTTTTCTTTTTATTTTTTTGCTTAATTTTGTTAAAATGATCACATTTATATAACACTGGAACACTACCAACGGAGCCACTTCCACTGAATATGCATTGCATTTTTACTATGCTATTACTAAAGTGTTAATAATGAAGTTTAGCAGTTAACAACCCATGCAACTACTACACTGTTGTTCTAATCAAATTAAATTTGTGAAATAAGTGTAATAATTTATAAAAAATCTGTTCATAATGTTGTAATATGAGGGTGAACAATTTCTTTTTTTACTATGGCATTTGTGGATAGAATAATATATCTCTTTGCTATACGTTTGAGTACTAGGTTTCTCTTTTAACCATAGACTGTATATATAAATGGACATAGCTAACCTGCTAGCTGCCAGGCTCAATCAACTCTGGCTCCAATTCACTTTACATTGAAAAACCATCACCCCTCTCTCGGTAACTGCTGCTGTCAAACTTTTCATTTTGGTCTTAAAATGTTCATATTAACCAGTTCTACATGGTCCAGGTGTTAGGATTTATTGGTATTTGGATATTTTGTCGGTGAATCAAGATATGAACATTAATAACAGACAAATCAGGCACCTTCTTTCCCTGAGGTCGCTCCCACTAGCGTTTGCAACAGGTTTGATTGACAGCGCTGCTAAGGGGCATTTTAGTATCATGACAAGACCAGTTGAAACTAGTTTTCTAGGAACAGTCTTCACTTCATCATATCTGTGGGTTTTCCAAGAGGCCTATGTGCTCACATTGGATCTGTTCTGACATACACAGAGCCTTATGTGAGTGCGTATTGTCTATGGGGTGTAAACAAGCACTCAGTGCCAAACTCCACTCCTCTGTATCCTCCCCCTTCTGATCCCTCTCTTCTCAGTCCTTACTATGTCTTTTCAGTTAGTCGTCTATTCCCACACACTGTTTCGGACCCCAGGTTGACAGGGAGGGGGCCGGGTCAGACTCATACATCCAGAGACGTGAAATAAGAACAGGGTACACAGGGGGTTATTATCAAATGTCTTAACTCATCCCCAAAAGACAACGCTACAGATACTCCAGAAATACTGCAAGAAACATGACGTGGTAATAGGGGTGGGTGAGTTTGACAAAAATGAATACCTCTTTTTTTTAATCCAATATCCTGATAACAATATTCAGGCAATCCAACAATCCACCCCACAGATCTGTTCCACAACATCTGGTAACATAGGTAACTTTTTTGCCAAAAAAAATAGGCTCAAATAAAAACTTGTTTTTTTTTTCATTTTGGTTGTTTTTATCACGCTGAGAAACATAACAAACATGCTTCCTTACTCTGAGCGGGCTTGCATCTTCACAAACCTGACTCTTATCTGGCCTAGAGGAAGGCCTCCTGCTTGTTTCAATGAAAATGTTGATCCTTTATTTATAATCTTAAACAGTATGACATAAAATGTATCTATCTTTATGGAGAATATTCCGAAGTATGGTTTTAACTTCCTATTTCCATGGAACTGTGCAGTTGACTTTTCACCTATAGAAAGTTACATACTATAACTATTTTCCATTGTCTATCATTGCACAGAAATGTCTAAATAATGTTAAAAAACATGTTAAAACATATTAGCTTTGCTATCTTATATAAATATGTCTGGATAAACTTTCACACAATTGTGCAAATTAACCTGGGATCAAAAAAGCTATTGCTTCAGATCCCAACTATGGGTTATTATCACATGAACAAACCAGATTTATTTTCCCAGTAATATCTGGTAATAAAACAACGCCCAGTTCCATTTAACCCAAATTATCCATGAAATGCACCATATAATTTGTCAAGCTTTTCAGGAACAGAGGACAGTGGATGGAATTTATCATTTGTGTTAAGCACAAGACACAAAAACTACAGTTTAAGAGGCAAATGTGTATTGCATGTTTTAACTTGTTCTGTACAGGGTCCTTGGGTGTTTTCAAAAGTGCTTATAAATAAAAAAGCATTATTATTATTATTATATCATGCTCAAATCTTTCTGATCATATTTTTAGGCTCAAATTAGGGATGCATAATTTGGAAAAAATATCTAATTGCGATCGCGAATAGATTTGCAATTTATGTTCTAATAACGGGATTCTGCTCAAAGTTCATATTTAAAACACGTCCAGAATAATTGACAAAAAGACTGAAATAAAAAGCTGAGCTGACACTAATACAATAATCACATTTCAGAACATATTTGTACAGACCTAAACTACAGGGTTAGCAGTTTTTAAAATGAAAAATAAGACAGAATATTTTGTTATTTATTAATGAAATTGTGGTACTTAAAACATTGCAGTCTTTGTGATTTGCTAATTGTGCCTATTCAAATTGCAATTTCAATTTGATTACAATTAATCTTGTAACCCTAGTTCAAATGAATGATTAGGATTTTATGTAACAGCTCCATGAGTTCATTCCTGTCTCTGACTCGGCCCTTGAGCAATGCACTGCACACTGCACTACAGATCAGACTAAATAACAGCACAGATGAATGAGAATTTCAGTACATGACAGGGGCTGGACTGGATTCTTCAAAAAGCAGTTATTGTTTTTAAAGATTTTTTTCCATGTTTTCCAGGAGCAAAATATGTCTTGCCCCAGTACAGGTATATTGTATAAGCAGCTCTTGAGGTCAAAATAAATCTGCTGCGCGTTGTCTGTATCTAATTAAATAAAGGTTTTTGTACCATAAATAGGAAGTGTGTGGTTAACATGCTAATTGTTAGCTTTACCATGACGGCAAAACTCCGCTCTGGTCTCTGTAAGTTGTAAAAAGTGCTTATAAACTTATTGTGGTGAATAACTGACATGCTTGAAATGCATTAAGTGAGAAATAACTTTGGACCACTTAAAATGAACTAGTTCTGGTTTTCACGTTTTTAAGACTGTAAAAATCAAATACAGCGCCTTTAAATCGCTTACTGATTCGTTGTGTAATCAAAAAATCCCTATAGATTATACTGTATTGTAACATGTCCGACCCCTGGACAGTGTCAGCTCTGCCTCCTGAACATCAACACATGATTTTGAGCCGTGAGTGGCAGATCAAGGGGAGCGCCGCTAAGGCAATTGAAAAGAAATAGCAAAGGCTGCAATTTTTAAGTACCGTAACTTCCTCCACAAATAACAAAATATCCTTTCTTATTCTGCATAAAAAAAACTACAAACCCTGTAGTTGTACAGTAAAAACATGTTCTGAAATGTGATTCTTCTATTAGTTTGTGAGTTCATATTTCAGTCTAGAAATCGACCGATATGGGTTTTTTCATGGCCGACAGTTTAGAATCCACAACAGCCGATGGCCAATATTTTTGGGCTGATATGTAGGGCCGATTGTGATAATTTTCCCTAAAATATGTCATTTAAATTTACTACAAATCCATGCACAGCCTTTGTTACCACAAACCTTTAAGAGAGATGTGTAGTCATGTTTTGGTTTTTTTGCACTCAAGTGTTCAGATTTAGCTTCATGTATATACATATTCTTTAGGCAGCAGCTCATCCAAAACAAGATATCGACCGCTGCTGAGGATTTAAGGCCGAAACGCTAAAAAGTGTGAATATCGTCCAACCGATATATCAGCCAATTGTCAAGTCTTCTGGATGTTCTTAAAATGTGAACTCTGAACAGAATCCTTTTTATTAAAAAATAAATCACAAATCTAATCACTGTCACAGCGCTTGTCAGATTGGATTTAGACTTTTTCCCAAATCAAATCCTGAGAATTCAGCCCTAAGCTCTGCCATACGTGCTTCTATGGCATCGCTTAGGGTTGAATTATCCCAGCGTCAGAGAGTCTGAGTCTGCCTCTGTCTGCAGATAACAGTTTCCTGGAATTCTTCTTTTTAGTGAGACAAATGTGACAGACAGAAAAATAAACATGTTTGTGCAGAGACAATGAAACAAATGTCCCCTATGTCAATTCACTGAGGTCTGCAAATGTACAAATGTGTTTTGTGTCTCCAAAACCAATAAATACAAGTTTAGGGTTAATGCAAATTTGTATCAATTATATGTCATGCATTATGAGGGAGCTCAAGTTTTAGTTAATATCTACTTTTAGTCATGGCCTTAACTAAAATGTATGTAATTTTAGTCATAGTTTAAGTCATTGTGATTACTTTTTATATAGCTTTGCTCTGAAAAAAATATGACATTGATGAAAATTACCACTGGTATGAACAAAGTCACATTAAAGTTTTTATCTGACTTGGCACTACATGCGATATTCAATAACTATGTTTTCTATTGTGATAACGATCTTATTGAGGCAATCTTTATTTTTGGCACAATAAGTTCAGTTAATTTAAAACAAAAAATGCCTTCATCTACTTGTCAAACTGTGTCAAAATAAAAACTTAAGAGACTAAATCAAGACGAATCCAAGTCTAATGTAGGATTTAATGTGGGACTAAACACCTAAACTCTGCCCACAACCACATTTCAAATAGAGCTGCTAAACTGGGCAGTACCTGGAGGACTAAAGGGGAGAGTGAGGGGGGAGGAGGGGCAGGGTCTGGAGGGATCCATCTTTTTCAATATCGATACTTTGACTTTAAGTATCTGCCGATATCCAATATTAACCAATACCAGTGTAGGGATGGAAAATGTACTTACTTCCTAAAACACTTATTACAGAAGAGATCCAATTGTGTTAAGCAACAGCTATTTATCCTACAAAAAATTACAGAACCGTTTACTATGAATTAGGGCTGTCGCTGTAACTGCAATATTGCAATACCACGGTATTATCAATCACACCGCACATGTAACCACAGTAACCACAGTAACTGTATTTTGCTTTTTAATGAGGCTTCATGCACATGCCTGGCGTAATATTACTGTTCAACTATGAATCAATTCAAGTTTACGCGGCTCTGAGCTGTGGAGACGCTGGGAATATGTATCAGTGGACAGTGGTGAGAGAGGAAAAGGTGCCTCTTCCCTTTTAAGAAAGGCCGTGTCGGTGCTAAAGCTAAATGCTAGCATGTCCCTCCCTTGAATGCAAATCCACTCATCGGGCAGCACTAAAGAAACGTGAAGTTTGGCTTAGCCCTCAATAACCTGCGCTCTGCCCGTGGAGCCAAGTGTCCACAAGCTCCGCCCCACATGAGTTTAGTGCAGGACAGCATTATAATAACATAACACAATAGTATATCCTCGTAACTCGTCTCTAAAACTACATTTAGTGAACAGAAATGTTTTTTCTGACGCGTGCACATGCGTGTCTGTCACTTTTGCCTGGCTGTTGTTTTATATACCTATTTTTCAAGTACAATTATTACTATTATTATGGGCCTATGTGCTATACCGCATACACCGCACACCACGGTGCTGAGGCAAGTTACTGCAAGGGGAATTCTTTAACCGCGACAGCCCTAGTGTGAATTAAAGTTCAAACATTATGAGACAGTCTAGGCCAAATACAGACTGTAAATAGTCTAATTACAGTCCCAACCAGGATATCGGGTTAACTGATGATAGAACTGTTACCTGATCCAGCTAATTTTTCAGTATCGGTGCCGATATCTGATACCAGTATCGTATCACGCATCCCTAGTCTGGACATATAACAGGTATCCACACTTTAAAAATCTGCCCCTGCAGCCACGTGTTTGTAATCAGAAACACCTGGCTGTAATCGAGTCTTTCATGATGTCACCATCTACAACCAATTGCAATAGCCATTGGCTATAGTGCCGCCCTAGTGCGAATCAAGTGTTCAAGCGCAGATGGGCAAAACGGGAGGGTCAGGCGAATGAAGCAAATAATTCGCCAAAGTTGAAAAATTTGAACTTTCTGCGTCTATTCGCATCGCGTCAACCAATCAGGGGCTGTGCTTTGATAGTGACGTAAGGTCTTTATAACGTTGTTGGTATTGTCATGTGAATAGTTTGAATGGTTTGCAGGTTTGAAATAAATCATATCTCATATCATTTACTTAAATATGTCTCCTTTGGGTCTGTTTTATTGTGACATTGTCATTTTTTTTGGGGGGTAGTGTACAAAAAAAACCCCTTATATACAATTAATCTTTATAAAATTTTGTCAAATAAGCACTTGTGAATCAGCACATCCCAGCAAGTAAAAGTAGATGACATAGCCAACTTAACCCACTAGATAGCGCCATATGACTCCTATAATCATTGATTCCACTGATACAGCTCTGTACATTTAAGTACACTGAAAAAATGTATATTTATAAATCTATACCTATATATTAGATGGTAACAAAATGCAATTCTGATAGAATAAATGCGCGAAGGCCAATTAAAAAATGCTGTTTTCTGGGTGTAGTCCAATCCCACCATTTTGTGAATTCAGTGAATTTACTTGCGCATCCAAATTCCCAAACTCAGACCCATACTCTAAAAATTCTAGCATGTAAATTTTTTGCTTAATTTGTGTTTGGTGGGAACGCACCATTAGATTTAGGCGTTTTTAACTAGAAAGTTGCAGGTCTACCTAGTTTGCACTAAAGTTGCCAAAAATGACTAGGAACTGTAGATAATGCTATTAATACACAGTTTAGTAGTGAAAAAGTGGATTTAGTGTTTAGTTCCACTTTAGTAAGACAAGTCATGAATAAAATCTGCCTCTTGTCCATTTTTCTTTCCAAAAACAGTGCACTTTTGTAAAATGGAGAACTTTGTGTTATTGCGATTTGCGTTTTATTTTCTTGTGATTTCGATTTTTATGTCAGCTAATATTGCAATATTGATATTTTCGCAACATGTTGTGTAGCCCTACTTGGTACTTTGGATAATTTGGTGTTTGGGGCTTGTTTGACTACACACTTTTTTTTGTTGACAATGTCATTTTAGAATCCAGAGCAGCAGATGGCTGATAAGCTCTGCCTATTATTTTGGGGAAGATTTAGATATTTTTCCCCAAATTATGTCTAATTACTATGCACTCAGTTACAATCTGTTGTTTTGTTGTTTTAATGAGAAAGTAAAGGGGGGGGGGGGGACTTTGGGGGTCGATGATTTGTATAAAACGTGCACCAACGAGAGTTTTTGTGCTAAAATATGATATAAAGTTGATTTGTATAAAACGTGCACCAACGAGTCAATACTGCACCGAAGCGGCTCTGTAGTCCCTATAGAACTTATTTACTGTCAAGATCCGCACCCCCATGCAAAATAATACAACTCGAATGATGATGGCGGCGCCCTCGGCATCTTCCGGAATAAGGTTAATACACAGCTTTATACCCACACGTAGTTTATTGCCGCCTTATGATGGACTGAAGCTAATGCTTGCTAAAGTGGTCAGACAAAGCGTCATGTATTTCATTTAGCCAGAGGCCAGTCCAACCAAAATATTAGCCTATACTGGAGCATTAGGGACAATAACTAAATTTCCAAAACTTTGTGATATCAACCCAATGTTACCTGAACCAACACATGCCTTACAAAAAGCACTTCAGTATAAAATAATACTGTAACAGCAGTAAGGCTCACATTTTAAATGTTCACATTTTAAATGTGCCCAGGAAAATTGACAAAAAGACTGAAATATGAACAGTTTGACAAAGTATCTATTTCAGAACATGTTTGCACAAATCTAAACTACAGCATTAGCAGTTTTTATGCAAAATAAGACAGGATATTTTGTTGTATGTGGATGAAATTATGGTACTTCAAAAATGTCAGACTTTGTGATTTGCTATTTGCATCCATTCAAATTGTGATTTCAACTCGACTGTGATTAATCTTGCAGCCCTAACCAACAAAAGACTATACTATAATATTACTGCTGCGTGGTACCAGTTGTAATCAAGTTGCACAGTAGCCAAAGCCTTTACTGATTTCCAAAGTGAAATGGCGCCATCTTCTTGTAGTTCACAGTACTACATTTTACATACTGTATTATAAAACACCTGTTCTCAGAAGACAACCAGCAGAGAGGTGGGTAGAGTAGCCCATAATTGTATTCAAGTAAGAGGAATATTACTTCAAAATAATATTACTCAATTAGAAGCACAATGTAGTGGGGAAAAAGTATTTGGGAAAACAACTTAAAGAGTAAATGTCGGGATGTAACATCTCATTTATACTTTGAAGTTAATGTAATTGAAAGGACAAAACATAAAAAAATGCGCAAAATCTGGTATTTTCAAAAGTCAAAGATGAGAAAAAGTAAATCATATCTGAAAGAGTGATGCAAGAAACACAAATGTTCAAATCATTTCATATTGTCAATATAAAGCTTTTGCCCCTTGTAAACTTAATCACAGTGGGAATAGGAACCAACCCTTTTACTCAAGTAAGAGTACTGTACTTCAATAAAAATATTACTTAAGTAGGAGTAAAAGTACGCTACTAGAAAAGTACTTTAAAATGTACAATTTCTTTAAAAAGTTACTCGAGTACCCACCTCTGACAACCAGATGCAGCAGCACATTCCTTTTCTTAATAAAAATGACATCATGTAAATAATTCATTGTATTATTATGAAAAGAAACTTACATTGTACCAGCTCTGGCTCTTCTGTTGTCAGGTGAAGTAAAGTGGACCACAGCAGAGGCGAGGCAAAAAAAAAAACATAGGGAAAAAAGAAAAATAATTATTAGCAATCACACTGCAGCAATAACAATAGATTATTACAGCTAAAGTACAGCTAAAATGGTTTAAATGTTTTACACCAAGATTAGCCCTATGTCACCAAATCTGAAAATATGTCATGAAAGTCAAAAGGGAGCATTGATACAACCTTCTTTTTCCTTTGGGACAATTTACAATATATTTTTTTATTTATTTGTGAGGTTGTGAATAGTGAATTAGCCAAACCAATATTTTGAAAAGGGGTGGAAAGTAACTAATCACAAAGACTCTCATTACTGTAGTTGAGTAGATGGGGTAATTGTACTTTTCTGAGTCGATTATTAAACCTGTACTTGTAATTGAGTATAATTCTAGCCATGTAATTGTAATTAGTTACATTTTAAATCATATAAGTTACTGAGTGCTGTATTTATTGTAGCTACTGAGACTTTCTACACCAACAAACACACAAACAGCACTGCATCGCCTGCTCTGATTGGTCAAAGCTCAGTTATAGTTACTTATAGATCATTTTCAAGTTTCAAGTTTTATATAAAAGCCTGATTTGAAATACTTCTACTTGTGCATACTTTTTACTTTAGTACAATTTAGGCAGCAGTACCTGTACTTGTAATTGAGAACATTATTAGCCAAGTAACTATACTTTTACTTAAATACACATTTTCAGCACTCTTT